>PVKA01007909.1:32637-75600 GCA_004027165.1 Ctenomys sociabilis | reverse complement strand
AATCTCATAACAAGCTAAGGTTATAGCTGCACCAAAGCTCTACACCAAAGGTCAAAGGTCAGTGCTATACAAAATGACAAAGAGAAGGGGAAAAATGCAATCCCAGACCTCAAGTCCATCAGGAAGGGCAGAGGACACTAGCTCAGCTGCAATGAATGTATTAACAGATACAGCAGCAAAGGAACAACAGCAGAAAGCTATAGAGGAAATAAAAGGAGAAGTGATTCCCCAAACTAAAAAAGAAATATCTGAATACATAGTATCTGAAATAAAGAATGAATTCCAGAAACATGGGGTGGAAAAATTATGCTCATCCAGAACAAGTGCAGAGAGCACTATTCCAGCTGATATATATGAATTAACAGCATCTGAAACAAAGAAACAACAGCAGAAAGATCATGAGGAACTCAAAGCAGAAATAAGTTCTGAAATCAAAAAAGAACTTTTTGAAGTCACAGCATCTGAAATACAGAACCAAGCCAAGAAATATACAGAGGGAACCCAACTTGGAAGAAACACAGCAGAAAAAGAATTAATAACTACTTCTAAAGAAGACATGGATAAAAAAATTGAGGAGATCAGAAATATGATGGATTCCTTGAATGAGCAATACAGAAAAGAAATAGAACACATGAAACACAGTCAAAGAGATATAGAAGAACTAAAAATATCAATCATGAGTCTACAAAACCATCTCAGTGAAAGCGAAGACAGAATTTCAGATCTTGAAGATGCCGGAGCAGCTAGTGAAAAGGTGACAAAGGATTTCTTAGAAACAACGAGAATGCAGGAAAAAATAATCCATCACCTGCAAGATGATGCCAGGATGAACAATGTGAGAATAATTGGTATCAGTGAGAATGAAGGAGTCAACACAAATGACATAAAAAGAATTTGGGGAGAAATAATAACAGAAAACTTCCCAAATATGAGGAAACAATCCAATATCCAGGTCACCGAAAAACACAGAACACCAAATAACCTCAACCCAAATAGAAACACACTTAGACACATAATAGTTAAGATCCCAGAAATCCAACACAAAAATAATATACTGAAAGCTGCTAGAGAGCAGAAGGAGCTCACATTCAAAGGAAAACCCATCAGAATTACAGCCGACTTCTCTACACAAACAATGAAGGCAAGGAGAACATGAAGCAGAGTTCTTCAAGTCCTACACAAAAACAAATTTCAGCCCAGACTATATTACCCTACAAAACTCTCTTTCAACTTTGATGGAGAAGTGAAATACTTCCATGACAAAGAACAACTAAAGAACTTCACAATGACAAAGACATCCCTTCACAGGCTACTGAAAGATGTTCTAGAGAGAGACCACAATGACCAGAACTCCATGAATGAGAATGGAAAGAACCCACTAAACAGGATAGACAATTAAACACAGGTTACAAAGCAATACATAGCACCAGGTAAATATCATGACAAACATAAGTCAACACATTTCAATCATAACCATCAATGTAAAAGGACTTAATTCTCCAATTAAGGGAAATAGACTGACACAGTGGATTAGGAAACAAAATCCAACAATATGCTGTATACAAGAAACACACTTAACTCAAAAGGACATTCATAGGCTCAAAATCAAAGGATGGAAAACAATACTACATGCCCCAGCACCTCAGAAAAAAGCAAGAGTAGCAATTCTGTTCTCAGACAGTCTCAACTTAAAACCAAGAATGATAAAACAACACAAAGAAGGCCACTATATATTGGTCAGGGGAAAAATTAAAGAGCAAGAAGTAACACTCATAAATATTTATGCAACACACACAGGATCACCCAACTATGTAAGACAAATCTTAAGGGACATGAAAAACTTAATGTCTAAGTACACAATCTTAACAGAGGACCTTAACACACCCTTATCTCAAAAAGATAGGTCAACCAGACAAAAAATTAGCAAGGAAGTAGCAGAACTGAACCAGAGCTTGGAACAAATGGACCTGGTGGACATATACACAGTGTTCCACCCAACCAAAGCTGAATACACATTTTTTTCAGCTGCACACGGGTCATTTTCCAAAATAGACCACATACTAGTCCAGAGGTCATGCTTAAGTCTATGCAAGAAAATAGAAATTACCCCTTGCATATTATCTGACCACAATGCAATGAAACTGAAAATAAATGACAAAAGAAACCAGGAAAATCCACTAAACTCATGGAAACTACACAACACCCTACTCAGCAATCAATGGGTTGCAGAAGAAACTCAACAAGAAATTCAACAATATCTACAATTCAATGAAAATTCAAGCACAACTTACCGGAATTTATGGGATGCAATGAAAGCAGTTCTTAGAGGGACAATAATAGCTATGAACTCACACATCAGGAAAACAGAAAGGGAACAAATTAGCACCCTAATGTTGCACCTCCAAAAACTAGAAAAGGAAGAGCAAACAAAACCCAGAGCACAAAGATAGGAAGAAATCATAAAGATTAGAGCAGAAATTAATTCAATTGAGATGAAAAAAACAGTTCAAAGAATCCACAAATCAAAAAGTTGGCTCTTTGAAAAACTAAATAAAGTTGATAAGCCTCTTGCCAACCTCAAAAAAAAGAGGCCAAAGAAAATTCAAGTACAAGCCATAAGGAATGAAAAGGGTGTAATCACCCCAGACCCAGTGGAAATTCAGAAGATTGTCAATAGTTACTTCGAGAACCCTTATGCTCACAGAATAGGAGACACAGAAGAAATGGACAGATTCCTTGAAAGGTACAAATTACCAAAACTGAATCAAGAAGATATAACAACTCTCAATAACCCAATAACAGCCAACGAAATACAAAACGTAATAAAAAGCCTACTGATAAAGAAAAGTCCAGGTCCTGATGGATTCACAGATGAATTCTACAAGAAATTTATAGAAGATATAATTCCCACACTCCACAAACTCTTCAATGAAGTTGAAAAGGAAAAAGTCCTCCCAAAATCATTTCTGGAGGCAATTATAATACTGATTCCAAAACCAGGGAAAGATACAACCAAAAAGGAGAACTACAGGCCAATCTCCCTCATGAACATAGATGCAAAAATCCTCAACAAAATCCTGGCAAATAGAATACAGCTAATCATCAAGAAGATCATACACCATGATCAGGTAGGATTCATCCCAGGGATGCAAGGATGGTTCAATATTCGAAAATCTATAAATGTAATACACTATATTAATAAACTGAAATCTAAAAACCACATGATCATCTCAATTGATGCAGAGAAAGCCTTTGACAAAATCCAACACTCATTCATGTTCAAGGTCCTACAGAAAATTGGAATAGATGGACTCTACCTCAATTTGATAAAAGCCATCTATGACAACCCAAAAGCTCATATAATCCTAATTGGGAAAAAAACTGAAATCTTTTACTCTTAAATCAGGTACAAGACAAGGATGTCCTCTATCACCCCTCCTATTCAATATAGACTTGGAATCCTTAGCAACAGCCATTAGAAAAGAGGGAGAAATAAAGGGAATAAGAATACGTAAAGAAGAAGTTAAATTATCACTATTTGCAGACGACATGATACTTCACTTGGAAGACCCCAAAAATTCCACCAAGAAACTACTAGAACTGATAGGGAAATTCAGTAGCATAGCAGGATACAAAATCAACACTCAAAAGTCAATAGCATTCCTCTACACAGATAACAAGCACACTGAAAGGGGAACAATAGAAACAATACCTTTTACAATAGCATCGTGGAAAATGAAATACCTTGGGATTCACTTAACCAAGGAAGTCAAAGATCTTTTCACAGAAAATTACAACACCCTAAGAAAGAGATTATAGATGATTTCAGAAAATGGGAAGATATTCCATGCTCCTGGTAGGAAGAACCAACATCGTGAAGATGGCCATACTCCCAAAATTGCTGTACAGATTTAACACAATCCCTATCAAAATGCCACCAACATACCTCCCAGACCTAGAGAAATCATTCCTAAAATTTATTAGGAACTACAAACAACCTAGAATAGCAAAGGCAATCTTGGCCAATAAAGACAAGGCAGGAGGCATCACAATTCCTGACTTGAAATTATACTACAAAG
This sequence comes from Ctenomys sociabilis, assembly GCA_004027165.1. Classification (NCBI taxonomy): domain Eukaryota; kingdom Metazoa; phylum Chordata; class Mammalia; order Rodentia; family Ctenomyidae; genus Ctenomys; species Ctenomys sociabilis. The sequence continues at coordinate 71,521 of PVKA01007909.1, read as the reverse complement.
CCACTGTGATAAAATCAACATGGTATTGGCAACAAAATAGACCTGAGGATCAGTGGAATAGATTAGAAGATGCAGAGGCATCTACAAAAACACTCAGCCATCTTACCTTCGACAAAGGGGCTACACAAGCTCACTGGAAGAAAGATAGCCTCTTTAACAAATGGTGCTGGAAAACATGGTTTTCTACATGCCAAAAACTAAAACTTGACCCAGCTCTATCACCATGCTAAAGTCAAAATGGATTACAGATCTAAACATTAAAACAGAAACACTCAATCTCCTGGAAGAGAAAGTAGGAGGAACTCTTGAAGACATAGGGGTAAGTAAAGAGTTCATGAACAAACATATATTGGCACGAGAAGCACTTGAAAGAACCAACAACTGGGAACAACTCTTCTAAGGAGTTTCTGCATGTCAAAAGAAATTGTCAACAGAGTGAAAAGACAGCCTGAAAATTTTGAAAAAATCCTAACTAATAACCAATCAGACAAAGGTCTGCTGTCTAGAATATATAAAGAACTAAGACATAACAGGGCCCTCAAATTTAAAGACCCAATTCAGAAATGGGCATCTGAGATGAATACACACTTCTCAGAGGACGAAATTAAAGAAGCGAATAAATATATGAAAAAATGCTCCACATTGCTAGCCATTCATGAAATGCAAATAAAAACAACACTGAGATACCATCTCACTCCAGAAAGAATGGCTATCATAAGGAAATCAACCAACAACAAATGTTGGAGATGTTGTGGGGAAAAGGGAACACTTCTCCACTGCTGGTGGGAATGTAGACTGGTACAACCATTGTGGAGGTCAGTGTGGAGACTCCTCAAAAGAGTAGGACTAGAAATCCCATTCAAGCCGGCTATCCACCTACTGGGAATTTTCCCAAAGGATCTGAAAACATTGTATCATAGTGATATATGTGCACCTATGTTTATAGCAACACAATGTGTGATAGCAAAATCTTGGAAACAACCAAGATGTCCATCACATGAGGAATGGTTGAAAAAGATGTGGTATTTCTATATAATGGAGTATTACTCAGCTATTAAGAATGATAAGTTTGAAGCATTTATACTGAAGTGGATGCCACTTGAACATATACTCATAAGCGAAATAAACCAGACACACATGTGTCAATATCGTATAGTCTCCTAGTATAACAAGCAAAAAGCAGAAATATAAAAGGAAACGTACAACAACAACTAAAATCAATTGAGTCAGATAGGGCAAAGTGAATGGCATATGCTGCAGGATACTAATCAGCTTTTCTTCTGGATGGTTAACAATCTAAGTTCACAAATCAGAATTGGAGAAATAAAAGAGCCACAAGGCCAGCCAACATTTTGGCTCTAGCCTTTCAAGGTCAGCGAAGACTCAGGACATAGGAGAACCTGTAGTGCAATATCATGAAACTCAGTTGAGCTCCAAATTTTCTGAACAAGGAGATTATGGAGCCACAGAGGAAAGAGATTGAAGTTCTATAGTGTGCCTGGGGATAGTCACATGGAGAGAAAACTTTCTCTCTGGCTCTCACAAAGAGCAAACTGGTCAAGCATTAGCCGTGACTCATCCACATGGATGACACAGACAAAGGATCTTCAGAATAATGTACAGGACTACAAGATAAACCCTGAGGGGACTTCACTGACCACATAAGAAACATAAAGTACATGTGTTGGTATATAAGTCTTGCTCTATCTAGGTCTTAACCATCCAGTAGAAAAGTATAAAAATGAAGTATACATCGCGGGGCCATAATATTAAGCTGAGCTGTGAATGGCTATGATCGACAACTTCTTTGAATAACTCACTATTGTTGTGGAATGCTGGACTGTGTTGGATTGTGTTGTCAAGTTCAAGCACCTGAGTTAGTTGAATGACAATGGAGTGTCCACCTTTGACAGGTGTATACAAAGGAAGGGGTATTGAAAGAAAAAATCATGATGTGTGTATATAGACAGTACAGTTGGGATAGATAACGCTATGCTTCTACATAATCCTATGAGAGGCAAGATCTGCACTAATGGTGGTTGGACAGGATATTATGTCGGCTTCTAGTACTATGGTCATCCACTAGGAAAATATTTATTGAATTTTTGATATAATTCAGGTATAAAAAATAAGATAAGTAAACAGCTACAGTCTTAATTTATTGATAAGAGACATTGCTAGAATAATGTATGTCAGTACAATATCATGTATGTACCTTGTCCGATACCAAAACAGTATGAAAACAGTTTGCAATGTATTAATTTATCGAATCTGTCTTGTTAAGACGTCTTGAAACTGTCTGACTGATATTTGTACTTCAATAAAATAAAAAATAGATTAAAAAAATAAAAAATAAAAAAAGACACACAAGCTTAACTACAGGATGGTTTCTCTTATGTAAGAAACCAAACTACAAAGATCAAAATAAAAGATGGATAATAGAAAACAGGGAGATAGCTTTTGCAAAAGGGGAAGGAACCTAGAGATGGAGGGATTGAGGAGGGAGAGGAGGAAAGGGGGTGATAAAAAGAAAGAAGATGTACTGTGTATGCACCAGCTCCCTACAAGGAATGCAATCATTATACATTGTTAATATGTACCAATAAAAATAAAATATTAAAAAAACACTACTAAGGGTATTTTACTATTACAGGATCTCTCCTCTCACTAGGGCTGCCTGAATTCGCAGAGGGCACTAGGTTTCCTCCATCCTCATTAAAAATATGTCCCCGCTATTTCAGAAAAGCACTATAAGGTACCTGAAAGAAAGATGCCTTTCAGTCATTGGGCACTCGTTTCTGAACTGTGCAGGGGTCATGGGAGAAGTCTAAAGGTCATGCAGGAGATACAGGTCTCCGCTCCACTTCCCATAGAGCACTTACTCTCAGCTCCTTAATTTTCAGCCAGAATCTGCCAACAAACCCACACCTGCTCTGCAGCAGGATGGCCTTCAAGCTTTCAGGGCTCTAATGGTCCTACCACGGACCTTCTCAAAGCACTACGCTTGAAAACAACCTGATCCCTGTGAAAGTGAGCATAAGGAAAGGAAATGCATTTAGTAAGTAATACATTTAGCCAAATGAAATCCTCAGATATGGGTCTAAAAATCACAGGTGTTCCAGCTCATTACAGCTTGTCTTACAGTTCACAGGATAAGATTAGCAAAACCAGCCTTTCTGGTTCCTTTCAAGCAAGTGGTGCCAAACCGGATTTTTTACACTCATGGTTCTATTTTAAATCACTGGCCTACCATTTTAGCTCCTTTCAGAAAGTCAGTGTCATTTCTATCCCTGTTTTGTTTTGTTTTTTTTTTGTTTTTGTATTTTTTAGGAAAGGGTCTACAGGGTGTTTAGGGTCTCACTACTAGATCCGGCTCATAGTGATCTACCTGTTTACAGCCTCCCAAGTGCTGGGATTACAGGCCCATGCCACCATGCCCAGTCTCAGTTGCCTTCTCAGCACACCCTGGAGGCAGGGCCTTGCAGCAGGCCTAGGGAGCGAACCCCAGGCCCCTGTGCCTGCTTGCTGAGGTGCTTTAATTTGCTGAGCTACTTGGCCAGTCTTCTATCCCTGTTTTGCTATTTTCTTTCTTTCTTTCTTTTTTTTAAATCACTAGGAGCATCATTTGCTTCACAGATAAGTACTGCAAACACAGTGAATCAGTAGAACAAGATGTTTTTTCGCCTCCCCATTAGAAACCCTGGCTAAAGTGATAGACCAAGTTACAAATGCTCTGGAGGCAATCCTTTAATGCATTGAGACTGCTGAGGGGGTTCCTTTGTTCCTACTGAGAAGTCCCTTGTGGATCTGGGTCTGATCTGGGTGGACTCAGGAGTGATGATGTATGGAAAAGGAGGGTGTGGAAAAGCTGGGCAGCGATGGCCGCCGAGGCATCCTGACTCCAAGCGCGACACTTACATCCAACCAGAAGCAGGAGGACAGGCTACATCTCAAGGCAGAAAGCACCCAACCACTCAGCTTTGTGGTTTGCATGCAAATCTCTTAATTCTTTTTTTCTTTTTTTTTTTTAACCCTCTCCCCTTCCCTCCCTCTCCACTCTGCCATCTCTTGGTCCTCATCCCTTTTGTAAAAGATACTGGTTTCCAATCATCTATGTTTTATTTTGCTCATAATATGTACTCTTCAAAATAAGTCTTTGCCAGAACCTGTGTCAAACATAAAATCAGAGTTGCTCCACTCGGAAATGCAGTGAAAGAAAAGAATAAAGCCTAAGACTTGTCTTCCCCAGGGTTCGTAAACCCAGTCGAACACCATGCTCTCTTCCTCTTTGGGTATTACCTCACCTGGGATTACTGGCAAAAGAAATGAAGGAAGATTTTTCATACTTCAAAGGCAAGTGACTGCCTGGGGCAATGTGGGGAAAGAAGTAGTGTTCAGGAATTTTTATCATTTTAACCTTGGTAAAAATTTCTGATCATAAAACATACGATAAGAGTGGAACGTAGAACTGTCAAAGCATATGTGGTACTGATACATAAACTACAATTCTAGTCGTCCAGCTGCAGTATAAGGAATGCAACTTCTTCAACGTGGAGAACACAGTGCACCACTCCACCTCTAGGCAATCTCTGCTCCTCCCCACTATTACACCCTTCACACAATTTGTAGCCTTACTATACTTATGAATAAAACAATATGTTCAATTAGGACAGCGAGCATAAAGCAGAGTAATAGGTGTGAAAAGCAAATCATTGTGTCTGTTGTGTAAGATCATAAATTGCTGTTGGCAAGAGAATAAAACACAAATCACTGCAAAGCATTTCTAAATGCTGTAGACATTTGTTCAGGGATGAATTGAGGCCAGGTAGCTCATGTTACATTTGCAAGGCCTTTACGTTTTCCTTGTTCATTCCAAACTGAACTCCACGCAAGCCCAAGGACTTAATAAATTTTTTCAGTTCCCAAAACTGTGCACATTAAGAAAAACTTGAAAACTGTATGTTTGTAACACCTTACCCTCTAGCCTTTCAAAGGCAATCCACATTGCAGCCTTTTTGCCCAAGCTCCCAAGCTGGCCTGGGAGGCAGAAAACAAAGCACCTTTCATCCTTACTTGTGGTTGAAATTCATATGGATTTAGCCAGCTCAGTCAGTGCTAACAGCAGCTCACAAACACAAATAAAGTGTCCAGGCCTCTTCAGACACCTGACTGTCCTTGGATGCTTTTTGGGTGTGCCCTTTGCTACCGCTCCTCAGCAGCCCGAAGTACAAGGACCAATAACAGAATGCAGGACACTTCCCAACACGCTGCCTGTGTGTCACTGAAAGCTGCAAACTAGATCCTCTTCATATTCAGTGACACCAGCGAACTAAATGTGAGACATGATGGAAATGCCCAGGGTTTCTATGAATACAACTGCCATCACACAAAGCAGGGACTGTGGAGACAGGAAACCCAAGTTATTTGGCTTCCTAATTTAGTTCCCGATAACTACTGAGCATTTCCTCTGTAGCCAGCACAGAACTAAACCTAGACATAGATTATGTCTTTAAATCCTCATCAGACCTTGAGTTGGATACCATTTTCCCCCACTTCTATGGATAAGGAAACATCCAAGGTGTAGAGACATTGGATCCAATTAACTGAGCCACCCTATGTGGTCTTTTCTTGAAATTTGATGTAAATACTAGAATTCTCATTGTGATGATTGTGGAGTAGAAACAAGTCAGCGCTTACCGTGGCATCTTCCACTTAGTAAGGAGCAAGTACTGTTCCACAAGTAACAAGAATTGTTTAGAAAACAAACATCTCATAACTGATAGCACTGAAAACAATGCTTCTTGGACACCAAGGAAATAAATATGATTTGCTGTTTTGGGGGGAGACAATCATATAACAGACACATATCTTACTGGTAATATTTGCTTAAAAGAAATCACAAGATCTCTAATTCAAACAGAGGAGAAGAAATGACTATCAATTTTAAAGGGGAAAAGGAAATAACTGGCCCAAACTAATAAAGAATAGAACTGAAGTTTGGGCTTTCAATGAGCCATGAGGTATAAAGAGAAAAGCTGTCTTCCAAATATCTTTATCATTGAGAAAATATAAAACTGTTCTCTAGACAAGAGCATAGAATGCCTGACACAGTTTTATGGGATTAAGTCACTGTGACTGGTGAAAAGTAAAGACATTTCCCAATACAGAGTTCACATAAACAGTAAACACAGACCAAGAAAACACCTTGTTCTCAAAAGCACTTAAGTGCCCGACAGCCTCAATATTGAGATGATATGCACTTAAAAGTAACCATTCTCTAAAAGAATTTTTAAAAACAAATAAAACACAAATTATTTCAGTTATTTCTATATAGTAAAATCTTAGATTTAACCCACATTGGCCAAACTGTTTAAAAAACTTCTATCCCACTTAAAAGCAAAATAAATATGAGGGAAGGCTGTGGAAAATAACTATGGTTTCTAGCAACATTTTTTTTACAATACTCCATCAAAGCTGTGTCCTTTTACCATGAGATAAACTTGAGGTTCCTGACAATTTAGGGAATTCATTAGGGAAATCAATAACATTACCTGCCTCAAGTGGCTAAAGCTGCTTTTTGTATAAGGCTTTTATCTCATTTTAGCAACAGAGGGGGGAAAAAAAAGATGCAGGAAATCTGTAACCTTGGTGCTTACCATTACTCTGGCCCGCCTTAATCAATCTGCTAACAGAGCTCAAGCACTGTGGTTCACTTTGACAAGCTTCTTCAGGTGGTTCTGCCAAACTGCAAAGCTGATGTCAAATAGCCTGTACTAAACATCAGATAAAGCAATCCCTTAAAATAAAAGTGGTGCTCCATTAAAGAGACATACACTAATTATTTTTATAAGGTGAAAATGGAAGTAGAAATATTTTCAAAAATAATAGGCTCAAAACAAAAAGCAGAAAAACAACCCAACTGGCTGATTTGTGCCTTTCAAATCCTTCCTACATAATATTTCTATAGATAAAGCATGTAAGATGTTTTAGAATAACTGAGACATACACATAAAATGTACTAAGCTATGGACTTCATTTTCATAAAAACTATTTAATTTGCTAAAGTGGCAATGGCAGTAGCAAACAAAATATTCATACCTGAGAAGGGTACATATTAAATGGTCTCTACTGTAAAGGGAAGCGACAAGCAACGCACACTGGTGCATGCAACAAAGCATTTTTGAAAAATTATGGGAAATGTATTGTCTTGATTTCAACTCTGCAAACTAAGCCTAAATTTTAAAGCCAAGCATCAGTCAGTATAACTAAATTCCCAGTTTTCACAATCCAAACAACTTTGAAGAGCATAAGGAGCTTTACTGTATATATCTGTATATACCCTTCTTTTTGCTTTATAAGCACAATACACACTTCTTAAATAAAACCTGGCCATTATATCTGCCTTTGGCTATCTGCTCTTTTGGCTTTCTGAGAAACTCATGAATTTACGCTATAGACACAGGCAAAAGGAATAAATTCACTGTCTGGCCTATATAATCAAGAACAAACGAATGTTAAAAGGAAAAGAAATTAAATCCTAATATTTAAAGGAAAACAATTTGCATAATATTTTCCAGATTCTTTTTTCATTATTACATTTTTTCCCCCACTGTTTTAAAATAGTGGCTTGCTCCTAAAGAGAAAAAGGAAACATTGATTAGGGAGTGAATCTCAAAAGATCCCAAAAGCTAGAAATACACTTCCATGGAGGTCTCTCATTTTCCATTGTTATTAAAATTCCCGCCCCTGTACTCAGATGCAAATCGGGGGCAGCCAGGAAGGAAGCTCCATGTCCTTTACTTCTGATTAAGATTTCTGCTTCTACCCAATGAATTCTTTCTGGGGCTTGAGGGAGAAATCCCTCAAGCTCCAGAGAAACACGCACACACACACGCACGCACACACACAGACACACACACCATACGCAGGTTTCTATCACTGTGGGCAGAAGAGAGGCGTCACGAAATGATAATTGGAACAGGAGGCTCCTACAGTGAGAAATGGGTATCAGTTAAACCCTGACTGAATTACTCCCTAAACCACCTGTTCATACACAGCTACTCTTCAATCAGGAATTTCGGATCAAAAGCCAAAAGAAAGAAAGAAAAACAGGCTGCATCAGAGGAAGAGAAAATCAGAATGTCCACTTTTCCCGAGCACTGCCAAACGAGCAACGGGTCCGAGTCCCGGCTGCGCAAAAGGGCATCATTATGAAAGAACGCTGGACTAGACTTAGATACCTAGTTAAGCACTTGCCATTGAGAAAAGTAAGTAACAGTGGCCACGGTCATTAAGAATAAGAATAAGAATAATCGTCACCGCGCGTTCTGTACAGCAGCTGCACAGGAAGCACCTTCTCCTCCTGCCCCACCGCCCGCAAACTCCCAGCAGTCGGCACCGCCCCCGGGGCCCGCGAGGGGGACGCCACGCCCACTGCGCAGTGGGCGGGGCCTGCTGGGCTTCCAGGCGCCTGCTCAGCTGTTGCCAAGCCCCGTGCCCCGCCCCGCCCCGCCCCCCCGGCGCCCCGCCCCGCCCCTCCCATCCCGCTCTTGGCGCAGCCTCCGCCCAGGCCCCTCCTAGTTTTTTTTGCCGCGGGTTCTGACCCGCCCACCTCCCCGGGCCCTTCGGGCGCCTGCTCCGCCCAGAAGCTGGGCTTGTCCCGCACCTAGAGTTGCTGGTTGCTATGGTCTGTTGCTGGGGTCTTCTGCTGTAGGACCTCACTGGACCTTTACCTAGAGTTCTAAATTCCGAGGAAAAGGAGGTGGAAGATGAAAACTTGGTTGATTTGAGAAGCTGCTAACTAGAGTCCAGAGCTTCCAGGCATCTCTTCTGATACTAGGGAAGGAAAATTATCAGCATCAAGTGGAAGGTACCTCATGGGCACGAATCTTTAGCGCTTGTGGGCAAAGTTTTTGTTTTGTTTTGTTTTTTGGCAGAACCCGGCCCCTCGCAAAGTTATCTTTTGAGGGTAAAGATCCATTTGTGATACTCTGGTTTCTCTTCAGATTGTATAAATCTTTCACCTTTTACTAAAGATTTCCGTGTAAGTCTGAACCAATTTTTTGTAGGCCTTGTCTTACAAGGCCAAAAAAAAAAAAAGAAATCCATTTGTTCAGTCCCAGATTCCCTTCTAGCAGTCCACAGAGTACAGGGGTGCCACGCACTTGTGAGGCTGCCCTGCAAGCTAAATGTGAATTTGGGGATGCATCTTTTTTCATCTTCATAAACAGCAGTAAGTAGGAATCCCAGTGATCCTAGGAAATCGCACTGTATTGAACCCCATCTGGTTTTTGTGTTACAAGGTAACGCCTCAACTATCCTGTTTTAAAACAATTTTTAAAAAGTCATTATTATAATAAGAACACAACTTATTTGTGATCAGATATTGTCGTGCTTTAGAGGCATGTATAATGGATATTTTCATATCTTTTTGGCCAAAAACTCTTTCTAAATGTGATAACATTTAGGAAGTAGTGCAAGAAATACCATCTTTACAGTTAAACAAAGTTACCGAATAAGTGGTTGAAACAGTTTTGGCAGATTTAATTTTCTACTGACATATGGGAAATTTTGGAATGATCCTCATGGGTAATAGTATATGCATTTTAAAATTCTATGCTAACTAAAAACCTAAATTTTAAAAGACTAATGTATGCATTTTTCTTATTAAAAAATTGTACTTGGACTCAGGATATTATTAACAGAATGATTTTAAACATATAATCTAAATTCTAATAATTTCTTTTCAGCCACAGTTCAAACATATTCAAAAACCTTTCAGTCCTTATTAGACTGGTAGTTATGAAAGACATTGCTTATTATTCATTAAAATGGAACAGTATCCACAACTTCTTCGAAGACCATTACCTCCCCAAATCTCTAATGTGTGTTCATATAAGAAGGAAATCCACAGAGGTATGTATATTATTAGTCAGATACGTGTTTTAACCTTTCTGTATTTTACATAGAAATTTCCTGCCTTACATGGCTCAGAATCATAATAATTAAGGACACTTGCTAATAATCATAACTTACAAATGTTTGTCATAACATCAGATTAATAATTCTGCAAGTATAATTGTTGATCCTCATTTGTGGGTTTGGTAGATAGATATTTATAGATTGGTAAGATTTTTTGTAATCCCCAATTCAGTGCATACTTGAGGCTTTTTCTCACTCAGTCCTTCATGGGTCTGTGTAGATCAGTGAAAATGAGCTGTCCAACACATATGCTCTCAGCTGGGATAGAGTGAGAATAACCCCTGCTGCCTTGATTCAATTCTCATACTGCGAAAGTGTCACGTCTTAATTTTTGTTGGTGATTTCAACTTTCAAAATGGTCCTAAGCACAGTGCTGAAGTGCACTATCTAACATTTTCCTTAAACTCTGTTGAAAGGTACTTATAATACCAGGAAGCAGTAGTATTTTAAAGTAAATTAGTGGCAAATGTATACTATAAAATTGAGTTAAGGGCAACCACTACTTTTTTAAAAGAAGCATAAATAATGTGCTAAGAAAAAAGAAAATTAGATATAACATACTCACTTAAAAACCAGAAAGACGGGAAGAGAGTCAAGATTTCTTAAAAGGAAGCGAAATAAAGGCAGTGAAATGAAAACTTTATAAACATTGTAGATATTAAGCCAGTAATGTTAATAGTTCATTAAAATATTAATGATTTAAGTACCAATTAAAAAACATAAACTGTCAGGGTGGATAAAAAGTAAGATCCAACTATATATGGTATGCAAGAAACTTCAAATTAAAACATAGATTAAAAGTAATGGGGTAGAGAAAGATATACCTTGATAACAATAAGTAAAAGAAAACTGCAATGGATATTTTAATTTCTGACAGAGCCAACTTTAAATAAGAAAAATTATCAAGAAAAAATAATTTATTATTTATCCTTGTGCCAGGGGGTGTAGCTAAATGCCACAGCACTTGTTTGGCAAGCACAAGGTCCTGAGTTTGATTGTGGGTAGCAAAATAATAATAAAATGTAATATAAAATGGGAAATTCTCCAGAAAGACGTAACAGTGCTTGAACTGTGTGTTTAAAAACGAGTCAAAATGTGTGAGACAAAACCTGATGGAATTGTAAGGAGGTCTGTTAAGGCCATAAGCTTCAACATCCCTTTGTCAGTACTTGCCATACATTGGCAGACAGAAAGTCCGCAAGGATACGACTGGTCTGAGCAGCCCGTGTATCAGGGTGCCGCAATTCACTTTTCTAGAGTACTTTTTTTTTTTTTTTTGAGACAGGGTCTCACTATGCAGTTCAGGCTAGCCTTAAGCTCACTTTGCAGCTCAGGCTGGTCTCGAACTCACAACAATCCTCCTGCCTCAGCCTCCTGAGTGCTGGGATTACAGGCCTGCGCCACCACGCCCGGCTCTAGAGTACTTTCTGCACCATCAGCAGCATATACATTCCTCTCAAGCCCTATGGGATATTCGCCAAATAGGCTATGTTTTGGAGCATGAAGCAGATATTAACAAATTTATTTATTTAATGTATTTGGCACAGGGCCTCACTATGCAGCTTGGACTCGTAGTGGTCCTCCTGTGCAGGCACATAGACCTCTTGAGCTATCTTGCTGGCCCTAATATTAACACACTTAAAAGAAGAGGTATCAAACAAAATATGCTCTCAGAACATAATAAAATCATGCTAAAACTCATTAAAATTAACAAAAATTCTAAAACATTTGGGAAATAAACATTCTTAAGTAACCTATAGGTCAAAGGACTTTTAAAACATTTAAAAATGCTTTGAATGAAAGGAAAATACAGCTTATCAAAATTTGTGGCAAACAGTGGAAACAAGACTTAGAGGATAGGTCTGGTCTTGAATATACATTTATCATAAAAGGAAGAATGATATAAAGTACATAATTTGAGGTTTTACCTTAGGAAATTAGAAAAAAGACAAACAAAGATAAGGAAATAATAAAAATTAGATTAGAAATTAGTAAAATTTAAAAAATAAGTAGTTGAAAAAATGCCATTACAAGCAAATTCTTTAAAATTATTGTTGAAATTATTTTTAAAAACTACTCAAACCAAAAAGAGAGAAATATAAAGAATAACTTACTGATCCTAGAAATGAAGAAATATCTTTCCTTGTAGTCCCCAAGACATTAAAAAGAAAATAAAACAATATTTTGGACAACTCTATATTCACACAAAACATTTAAAGAAGAAATTGTACCAATTATCTATAATCTCTTACACAAAATAAAAGCAGGGGGAACAATTCTTAATTAATTAATTCTAACACCAAAACCAAAGATATTACTAAAAAGGAAAAATATAGACTAATAGTACCATGAATATAGATAAAAATTTCTTAAGTAAATTAAATCAAACAATGTATAAAAAACATATACCACATCCAAGTAAGTTTTATTTTAAATATGTAAATCTGGTTTAATAGTCAAATGTTAATCTAATCCATTAGATCAGTAAGCTCAAGAATAAAAAAACACATGATCATAGTAATAGATATAGAAAAGTATATGTCAAAATTCAACACAAGGTTACAAAGAAACTCTCAGCAAACCAAAAAACGAGGAACCTCCTTAACTTGATAAAGAATGTCTACCAAACAGCCATAGCTAACCTTATCCTTCATATAGAATAAGTAGACTTTCCTATAAGATAAAGAACAAAAAAAGAATGTCTCCTTTTGTCACTTCTATTCAACATTGTATTGAAAACTTTTAAATAATGCAAAAAGTGAATGAACTAATAGTTCTACCAGTTTGTTCCTTAGAATAAAGAAATGTCTTTGTTCACAGATGCATGATTATGTATACATAACAAGTTCAAAAAATCAATGAAACAATTCATGTAAATAATAAGCAGTTATAGCATGCTTATACAAAGATCCAAAGGTGCAAGTTTATTATTGTGTACAAGAGTCAGTTACTTTACTATATACCAGAAATGAACAATTGGAACTTAAAATTTAAAACACCATCATTTAGCTTTGTGCATTGGTAGTATCACAGCCAATGAGGTTTATCTGAGATGAGATTATTGCAAATTAAAACGTTATAATTTACATTAGTTCACCAAAATTTATTTATAAATCACAAAATGTATGTTCAGGAGCTATACAAGTAAAGCTACAAAATTGCAAAGAAAAACCTCAAACATGATCCAAATAAATGAAGATATAGTCTAATTCATGACCTGACAGCCTTAAAATAGTTAGCATGTCATTTCCCCTCGATTTATAAATTCAATGCAGTTTCAGTTAAAAATCTCAATTAAAATTTGTATATATTATAAAAATTTAAAATATAGTAGTTATGTGGAAAGGCAAAAAAAAGTTATAATGCAGAACATAATATTGAGAAATAAGACTGTCCTACCCAACTTCATGGCTAGTAATAAAAAATTACTAATACTAATTACTAATAAAAGCTATTGTAATTAAGACAGTGTTGTATTCGATAAAATAATAGTCATGTATATAAACAGGAGAGAAAAGACAGCCCAGCAATAAATTCACAGAAATACAGTTTACTGATATTTAAAAAACAAAGATAGTACAATGAAGAAAACAGTCTTTTCAACAATGGTACTAAGACAATTAAGCATCCACAGCCAAAACAATAATCTCGCTGGCCATGGTGGTACACATCTCTAGTCTGGAGAGGATGACTTGAACTGAGGAATTCAGAGTGAGCTAGGCAACATGATGAGACCCCAATTCAAAAACAAAAAGACAACATGAAATGTTGTCATAACATTTCTACAACATAATGTAGAAGAAAATTTAGATGACTTTAAGTTCCGTGATGTCTTTTTTGGCCTAACATTGAAAGGATAATCTAAGAAAAGAAACAATTGATAAATTAAACTGTATTGAAATTTAAACTTCTACCATGTTTATTATTGTTGTTGCTATTGCTGTTGTTGTTGTTGTTTCAGTTTTGGAAACAGGCTCTCATTGTGCAGTTCAGCCTAGCCTTGAAGCTACGGTGTAGCACAGGTTGGCCTAAAAGTCATGACAATCACCCTCCTTCAGTCTCCTGAGTGCTGGTGTGATAGGAGTGTGCCATGACACCTGGCTAAGACACTGTTAAAATAATGAGAGAACAATCCAGAGACTGAAAAAAAAAATGTTTGAAAAACAGAAGTCTAAGAAAGGATTTAAAGCCAAAATTACCAAAGAATGTTTAAATTAAATAATGAAGAAATAATCCAGTTTTAAAAAATGAGTAAAAGACCTTCACCAATAAGACATTTAGATGGCAAATAAGCATTTGGTAAGATTGTTAACATTGTATGTCATTCTTGGAGAATTGTATTGATTTCTGGTCTGTTGAAAGGAGCAGTTCATGCTCAAATTTTTTCTCCTTTTTACTTTGTTGGGGGCCAGGGAGATAGCTCGGGGGCCAGGGAGATAGCTCAGTAAAATAAGTGCTTGCCTAGCAACAAGCACAAGGTCCTGAGTTCAATCCCTGGTACTGAAAAAAAAAATCAAATTAATTTAGTATGATTTTTTGACCAATCTTACAGACTTATACCTAGTAATCTGAACAACTAATTTAAAGGCAACAGTATGCAATATAACAACTATTGTTTAATTCCTGTCATTTTAGTGAAATTCTATATCATTTGTAATGTTTGTTCTACTATTTTTATATTCTCTTTAAAAATAAAAAAATTCAATTGCATATCATAAAAAATTGCAAATCAAAACAATAAGGTATCATTTATAGCACACTTACTAGAATGGCTAAAATCCACAATACTGATGATTCCAGGTGCTGGATAAGAGGATATGGAAACACAAAGTGGTACAGCCACTTTTGAGGATGATTTGGAAGTTTTCCAAAAATAAATCTAAACTTTTCAGCAATGCAACAATTTCCTAAACATTTATCTAACCGAGATTAAAAGTGTCTGTCCACATAAAATCTTCACATGTTCATATCAGTTTTAATCATAATCTTCCTGAACTGGAAGCACCTTGAAGGTTGAGTGGTAAATTGTGGCTCCCCTAGACACTGTGACCTTGTTTAGTATTATAAAGATGTGAGCTATCAAAACATGTGAAGACCTGGACGAACTTGAGCTGCGTATTGGTAAGTGAAGGAGGCAGTCTGAAAAGAGCATTTTTATAGTTCAAGTGGATTAAAATTTTGAAAAGAAGCAAAACTATAGAAATAGGAAAAAGATCAGTGAATTACTTTTTAGGTGGTAGTAATTTTTTTCTGCTAAAACTGTAGATGTGAGGCATTAGGCTTTTTCAAAATCAGTAGCATTGTACAATGCAAAGATTGAATCTTAATGTGAACTATGGCCTTTAATTCATAAAGTATAAATATTGATTCCTTCTTGTGATAAATATATAAATAGGTGAAATTGTGTGCAGGAGTGGAGGTGATATATAGTAACTGTAGTATCTTGCCTAATTTTTCTGTATATATAGTGGTTCTGAAATAGTTTATTTTTTTCCTTTTCATATATATATATATATATATATATATATATATTTTTTTTTTTTTTTTTTTTTTTTTTTTTTTTTTTTTTTTTTTTTTTTTGTGGAACCAGGGATTGAACTCAGGCCCTTGTGCTTGCCAGGGAAGAGCTTATTCCACTGAGCCATCTCCCAGCCCCTTAAAATAGTTTATTGATTCAAAAAATCTATAGAATAAAGCGGAAACATAAGAAAATAAATCAAAGTAATAAATATATGTTACTCACCTTCTATTGGAAAAAAGGAGTCCTGCAGTCTGTCAAAAGTGTTTGCTATGTTCTTATGTTTTTGTTGTTGTTCTTGTGTTTTGTGTTTTTAAGTTTTTTAAGATGAAAGAGAAATGATAAAGATTTTGGTGCAAACTTTTTATTAAATGAACTCATTTGGTTAGCGCCATACGAACAGGAAGAAAATGTTGTTTTTCTCTTACTGTTGCCCTTCAACCTGTGTAGCATGCTTATCTCTCCTAAGACTCCTCTATTGCCTTCTGTCTGTTAACCCCCTCTCATTTTCAGACATTAAGCAACTATTCCAGTCTGAATCAGTACTTTCATCTAACATACAAATGAAACCTTATCCCTTCTCTTAGTTCAATCTAGATTTGCTAATTTTTATGCAAGCCAAGGAAAAGAAATGTATGATCTGCTCTTCCACCTTCTCTTTTTTTACTTCTTTTCCCAGGTTCCTATTACAGTGTCTGACCCTTCCATAAGTGGGGCTAAGAGTGGAGAAGAGTTGTGATGTTAAAGAGTTAAAGTGTTAGGATAGATACACAGCTTCTTTCTCTTAATTCATTGAGAAGAAAGATTTGTACTAATAGTGTTTGGACAGGATATCATGTCTGTATCTTGTACTATGAATAACTACTATGAAGACAATAATATGCAATTAATTAATTATTGAAACTGTCTTACTAATCGTTTTTGAAACTGTCTCATTGCTATTTGTTTCTCAATAAAATTAATAATTAAAAAAGAGTTAAAGTGAAAATCCAGCATTGACCTTACACTCCCTGAAATGCTGGACACAGGTTAAGTTATGTCAAGGGTTCTGTAACCTTTTTGTAGTTAGATACAGCACAGGACAGACTAGTACATTTTTATACTCTGTAAGTATCAGTGAAGGATGTGGGTAGAGCACTAGTGAGGCGGTGTTTTCTGCTGTGGCTTACAATCCTGTTCCCCATAAATGCTTCTGTGTGAGTCCCCTGATGTGGTTTGAAGTAGGGAAAGTCGATTTAATAGCAACTCTCCAAAAATTTCCCCTTATATCTTACTCTGTTCTCTGTCAAATCTTTTCTCCCAATAGTAGCTCCACATCCTTCATAAATTTAATACAATTTAGCCTTTTCACTTCACCAATTGTTTGCTCAAATGTTATCTCCATCAGATAGACAAAAGTCTTGGTAGCTGAGCAAGTACACACAGAAATATGTCTAGAAGAACAGAACAGGTTGAATGTGCAAAGAGAAATTGTGAAAGATGAGATGTTACTTTTACTTCCAAGATCTTGGTAAATATAATCTAATTTTTTCTTTCTTCTTTTTAGCCAAGACTGATAAAACTAAGCCATGTCATGTAAGGTTCCCTGGTACTAAAGATGAAACCTCTTCAATTAAAAGGGATACAACCAGTGCTAACGTTGTTTCAAGAAGGCAGCCACAGACAGTTGTGCATATTCAAAATGCCATCCTTGATTATCCTGAACCAGGAAGAGTGACTCCTGTTTCCACTATCTACAAATCTACTAAAAATATCTATCCTCGCATTCCAGATACTATTACTGCACCTGTATTTTTTCCAAGTCATCTTTCAGCATCTACCCAAATTTTTAGGAAAAAAACAAAGCTGATAGAAAGTTCAAGGAAGTCCCCCAAAGCACCTCACAAAATAAAAAATATTTATGTTGATGAAAAATTACAAAACATTTTAATTCTTTCTTCAGTATGCTCCAAGTCTGCAAATATTTCTTGCCCGATTATTGAGCCTGATTTCAAAACTGTGCATTCTGAGTACCAGCTCTTCTCAAGGAGCCAGATTTATGCTGATACATCCCTGCTGAGAACTGTAGCAGTGCCGGGCCCACAACCTAGCACTTCATCTACTAAAAAAGAAAGTCAGTGGTATGCACCTTTTCCACAGAATGCTGAGATCTTTGGTAAAGCGATATTAAGCATTAGTCCCTTTCCAGGTAACATTTCCATTCCAAAACCAACTTTACCAAGAAAACCTCGAAGACAGTCTATGATAGGTAAGTATAATCAAATCATGGTTGGTAATAAAGGGTCCAGTTAAAGCAAAAAAGGGAGAAGTATAAGCAAGTGATATCATTCCTCTGGGTTTTCATGGTGGAAAGATAGAATTAATTTTTAACTTACATTGAGCCCCTGGTGAGAGAGCAATACCAGGAATCCTGACCTCACAGAACTGCCAAGGCCAGACTGGGTTTTCTATCCAGATGGTGCTGATGAGAGCCAACAAGAAAATTCAAAGGCTCAGGAAAACTAGTACAAAAAACAGTGAGAAAGGCTTAAAAGTGACTTTGATAAACTCCAGAAGCAGAATTCCAAAGCTAATGGATGAATTAGCCTGGAGTGCATTTCCCTGGATAACCCAAATCTATTAAATAATGAACAATTATAGCAAAGTCATAACATTCTCCAATAAACTTTCACAAGTATACAAAAGTTGTTTCATTTTTCTTTCCTTTTCTCTCTAGAAACTCTTGCCTTAGAAAATGAAAAGGCAGAAATTATACCAAGACCACCACCTAAAGGTAAATGCTAGATTTATACCACACTTTTAGAAACTATATATAATAAATATTACCACTCTATAAAAGTATTTATGATTTTGTGTGTATATAATTCATGTTTATGTCTCACCTAATTTCAGTGCCTTAAGCCATTTATTCCATAGTTATTTTAAAGTATTAACTATGAACCAGATATTGTACTGATATTAGGAATATAAACGCTGATATATTCTTAATATGTGTCAACTGCTTGCCAGACAACATGCCGGCCCTATCCTTTGAGGTTTGACCTTATTTAGTAGAAACAAATGAAAAATCATCTTAAGAGACATATTACAGAGCCAGACATGATTGTGGCGTATGACTACAATCCAGCAAGTTCAAGGCCCATCTGAAACACAGTAAGACAGACAGATAGGAGATGTTATCCCCATCAGATGGACTATTATACTCACATTTATCCGTATCAACAATCTCACAAATATAGTGTGTGGCAAATAACTTTACTTTTCAGGAACACAAAGAGAAAGACAGAATGAATTAAAACTAGAAGAAATAGTAAACAATAGAAATATACCCATGGCTACTAGCATTATCGGACACAGATTTTAAGATAAACTTTTATCTCCTCATTTGATTCAGGATTTAGCCACTTTTCTTGAATTCACTTCCCTACCAAAATCAATATTATAGCTTCCAAAATATGCATAAAAAGCTCTTGGAGCTACACTGGAAAATAAGTAATACAGGCATGACCCCAGGGCTACAATCCCTGAGCGGAGCTCATGAGTTAAGTCAACTTTACTTTGGCTTTTTGCAGCGTGTGTGCTTTGAGAGAATATTGGAGTGAAGTAGGAACTATAGGAGTGGAAGTAGTGTCAGTTAGAGAAATGAGATAGCAGTTGGCCTACTGCTGCAGAAGTGGGAACTTGAGAAACATAATCCTGGAGAGGAGAAAACTGAAGGGAAACAAACTAAAAAATCATATACACAAAGTCCCTTAAAGGGTCTTGACTGATTTCTAAGCCATGCAACTACAAACAAAAAAAAAAAGGACTCTGAGGAAGCTGCACACTGATTTTCATGATGTTCTTACCAGCAGTGGAGAAGGGTTCTATTTTCCCCACAGCCTCTCCAGCATTTGTTATTAGTTGATTTATTTATGATGACCATTCTTTCTGGGGTGAGATGGTATCTTAATGTTGTTTTAATTTGTATTTCTCAAATAGCCAATGCTGTGGAACATTTTTTCATACATTTATTTGCCATTTGTATTTCTTCCTCTGAGAGGTGTGTATTCTTTGCAGATGCCCATTTTTGGACTACATCTTTAAATTTGGGGAGCTGAATTTTTTTTTAGTTCTTTATATAATATAGATAAAAGTCCTTTGTTTAAGTGATTGATGATTATGACTTTTTCTCAATTTATGGATTGCCTTTTTACTCTGTTGGTGATTTCTTTTGACATACAGAGACTTCTCAATAAGATGAGATCCCAGTTGTTGATCCTGTGCAGTATTTCCCATGCAGTTTGGCTTTTGTTCACAAATTTTCTGTCTACTCCTCTCTTCAAGACAATTTCATGTAGCAGATTTAGTTTTTCTGTTTTAATGTTTAGATCTTTAATCCATTTCAGCTTTCCTTTAGTGCATGGCAATAGATTCAACTCTAGTTTTAGTTTTTGGCATGTGGAGAGCCATTTTCCCAGCACCATTGGTTAAAGAGAATGTCTTTTCCAGTGAACATGTTTGGCCCCTTTGTCAAAGATAAGACAGATGAGTGTGTTTATAGTTCTGTTTGCATCTTTAATCTGTTCCTTTGATCCTCGGGTCTGTTTTTTGTTTGTTTGTTTTCAATAGCAGTTAATGATGAGAATTTTCACCTTAACTCTGTATGCTGATATCAACTTCATCAAGGACAGCAGTGTGTAATACAAAACCCGTGGCTGAATGCCTCTCATCTTGGGCTTCTAAATGCACATTTCTAAAGTCTTATCAATTATTATACTTTCTAAATAAATTAAAACAAAAAAGACAAGGAAAAGATTAAGATTTCTTGAAAGCAAATGTCAATATTCATTTATTTCCCCAATCTTGAATAAATATATCTGTTAATCTGAGCAACAGATTTGATGATAAAAATAGATAATATAACAATGGTTAATTAGCTATGCCTGTTTTGAAAGTCTGTAATATATGCATTATTATTTGTCTCTTTCTTTCTATTTGCTTTTGCGTATTTTAACTCTTCAAAATAAATAAATAAACACCAATTCTACACAGATAACCCCCCTTAACTTAATGAAACAAATTCTTGTATTTGTAAGCTATTTTTCAAGATGAGTAAGTATAAGATTCTTTTTTATTATTTTGTAACTTCAAAGAATATATCCTTCTAATTCAAATTTGAATAAAATTATAAGTTAGATTTTAAAAAGACTCTGGAAAACACCTCACAGAGAGGCTAAGAAATCAAGCATAGATTTTTGCAGTCTCACAAGAGGCAGATAATGGAATTGAAGTACTGTCAAAGCACTGGGAAAGGCATAGGCATTTAGTTGAGGACCTCGAAGATCAGTACTTTAGGACTAAGAATGATATTCTAGAAAGAAGGATAAAACTAAGATTATTCCTAACAAAGCTCAATTCCAATCTCTGAAAGATCAAAGCAATGTTTTGTACTTAGTCGAAGAAAAACGAACAGTTGTTAAGAGAATTATGCAGGTAAGCTGGGCGTGGTGGTGCAGGCCTGTAATCCCAGCACTCCAGAGGCTGAGGCAGGAGGATTGCTGTGAGTTCAAGACCAGCCTGAGCTACAAAGTGAGCTTAAGGCCAGCCTGAACTGCATAGTGAGACCCTGTCTCAGAAAGACAAAAGAAAAAAAAAAGAGAATTATGCAGGCTCCTTTAACCCTTTCCTCCAAAACATTCAGTATTAAAAAAATTACACAGCATCCTAAGAGACATGATAGATAAAATGTCTGTAGTACAGTAGAAATACTAGGCAATCAATAAAGTGCCATGGGTGCTTCAAATACTGGAGTATCAAACAGGGATATTCATAAAAATAAAGAGAAGGTTGGAAAATTTCATCAAAGAGCTATACCTTTTTGTTTAAAAAATAAGTAAAATTCTATGGCATAAAAAAGTAAATATTTTAACAGCTGTATTTAGTGAAATACGCATACAGAGTGCCCCATTCTGAGCCCACCATTTGTTCTAGGTATCCTTTTTCTTTTTTGTTCAAGAAAATACAAAATAGTAAAAAAAAAAAAAAAAAAGTGAGAAATGATACAAAATTTCACTAAATAAAATTGTAGGAATGTGACAGTTTTTATATTGTGTAATGTCTTCAGATTAGTTGTTTAGATTACCAGATATAAGCAAGCAAAATTGCTGTAAAGTTATAAGAAATTGAAAAAGAGAAAAAAATTAAGCATTAACTGCTCCTTTCAGTAGATACTCCAGGTATTCTGTATCCCTGTCTGTGTCAGAAAATAACTGTTAAGTTCCTCTCCAACACAAGCATAAATAAATAAGTCAGTCATATTACCATTTCTGCTTTGTTGGCTCTCTTCTATTTTGATGGTTTCTTCTTGACAAGTTCAAGATGAGTACAAGGGTCCTCCAGTCCTTCAGTGTTCTATCAAGGAATTCCAAACCACTCCCTTTTCCACCCAAAAACTAACTGTGTGGGTTTAGACCCTGAGGAAGGATGAACAGGGAGCCCAACACAAACTTGGGTTTTATTCCAGTGGTATTTCTGTATCACATGAGACTCTGTATACTGTGGTTAATCTTTGGGGTTTTGTTTTTGTTTTTTGGCAGAACCGGGGATTGAACTCAGGCCCTTGCACTTGCCAGGGAAGCACTTAATCTACTGAGCCATCTCCCAGCCCTTACTGTGGTTAATCTTTATATGTGTTGATCTGAAATGGGCACTAAGGACCTATTTTAGAAATTAAAAGCTGAACAGTTTTACTGTTGCTTTAGGATGCTTTATTTCCTCTCACAGGAGCCATGGCATAAGAATTATTGAGGCTGTGAAATATGTCTGCAAGTAATACACAAGAGTGGGTGCAAATGTAAAATATAGGTCACAACATCTCTATCAATATTTTCTGGCTACCCCTTTGTATATGTTTACATGGGCCATTTTTGATGGAGGTAGATCACAATAAAATAAATTTAAATATAAATTGTTCCTGCTGGGCTAGCTCCTTGGTTGCTTTTTTTTTTTTTTTTTCCTTTCATTTTCTCATCTACAGAGAGAACAATTAAATTACCTGGGGCATTTGCATCATACATCAAGGGGACTCATACGTTAAGATAGAGCTAAATTTTCCAGGTGGGAAAAGTATCCAGGCAGAAATCTATGAGCACATCGTTCTTTTTGAAAGACGATTGTGCTGCCTACCTTTTTAAAAAGCAAAGCAAAACAAGATCCAATTTGGCAAGCAGAACCAACCAAGATTGGGTGTATGAAAGATATGAATAATTTCAGAGGATGTGTCTTACGATAACTCATTTCTCCCCTGACTTTGTACTGGAGGTTGAACCCAGTGTCTTCTACTAACCCATATCACCAGCCCTGCTTTTTAAAATCTTGAAATAGGGTCTTGCTGAGCTGCCCAGGCTGGGCTCCATCTTGCCATCCTCTTGCCTCAGCCTCCCTCCGTGCTGGGATTGTAGGCACACTGCTCTGCACCCACCTGCAACAATACATTTAAGTTTCTTGTTTTGTTTTGATTATTTAGTTGTCACTACTAGAAGAAAAATGGATTATTCAAATGCCCACATGTTACGTGGTGAAGGTTTTAGGACTGTTGCAGCGACAAGATATGAAACTGTCAGAGCAATGGCTGAGCTGGCTGTAGTAACCTGTCAAATGCATGGAAGAAATGCTCTTAATCTTAAGGTATGTCAGATCTTTTTAATGATCCTGGCCTGTTGCATTATCAATTACAATATTTTTACTTTCAGTTTCCTGACATAGGTTAGTTTTCATGATATTAATGGACTTTTTCCTAGAAGATCACACAAGAAGTGAGTCACAGAGCTTAGATTTGAACCCAGAGCTTTTTGGCCTCCAAAGTCTATGTATTTGATTTATTTTAAAACAAACAAAAGGGGGCCAGGGAGATAGCTCAGTAGAATAAGCACTTGCCTGGCAAGCACAAGAGCCTGAGTTCAATCCCCGGTTCTGCAAAAAAAAAAAAAAGCAATTGGGACAGTTTTGAAAGTGCTATATTAGCCAAAGCAAAATGTGCATGAGTGTTTCTGTTAGATTCAGGGGTAAATCTAAGAAGTCTATCTTCTTTCAAAGTCAAATCCCGAACAAAGTTTCCCTCAGTTTATTAAACACTTCTTTTTTTTTTTTTTAATAATTTTGCAGCCCTCTTGGCTACAACAGAAAATACCCTATTACCTTCCCAGGAATTCAGCTTTCCATCCCCAACTCTCCCATCAGTGAAAGTTGCAGTTTTCAGGATTTCATCTCTCAGGATTTCAGTATTCTGAATCTTTTAGGATTCTTATTTTGGGGATTTTAGTCTTTAGAGATTTTCATCTTCTAGAATTTCAATACTTGAGAATTATAGCTTGCGGAATTATGGTGAGCACTGACAATAAAACCACTATAGCTGCTATGCAAATTTAGCAAAGTTAGATCAACACACACAGTCTGTTGTATTTCTGTACAGTGGCAAAGAAAATTAAAATCATTCCATTTATATTAGCATCCGGCAACAACAAAATGGACAAACACATGAATAGGCAGTTCACTGAAACTTGTAAATATCAAAGCTGCTTGACCTCACACCAAGACCAGTGCACTTAAAAACTGCGCAGAAACAGAGTGCAGGCCAGTGGTGCAGCACTTGGCCGGCATGCTGGAGGCCCTGGGTTTGATTGTCCATCACCAAAAAAGGCAAAGCAAAGTGAAACAGAAATACAAACGGGGGCTGGGGAGACAGCATGGTGATCGAAGCACCTGCCTGGCAGGAACAGGGACATGGATTTGGTCCCCAGTCCCACATGGCACGCTGGTGCTACACGTACCAGCCTCCAAAACCTGGTATGGTGGTGCATGGCTGTAATCCCAGCAATGGGGAGGCTGAGACATGGAGATCGCTGTGAGTCCAAGCTGTGTAGTGAGACCTTGAACCCTATAAAATAAGAAAATATAAAATATTTAAAAAAAAGAAATACAAACAAAAATGCCACAACCTACATAGTAATATAATTTCTCCCTTTATGTCTTGGGGAAATTTTCAAACAGTATACCCTTATGTAGAGAATTTATTGTTAATAATTAATCTTATCTCATATTACTCTCTTTTAGGGATTTTTTATCATGAATTGTCCAGACTTAACGCCTTTGGCTTTACAATTGGTATATCTTAATTTGTCATTCAATGATTTCTC
This sequence comes from Ctenomys sociabilis, assembly GCA_004027165.1. NCBI lineage: Eukaryota > Metazoa > Chordata > Mammalia > Rodentia > Ctenomyidae > Ctenomys > Ctenomys sociabilis. The sequence goes on along the minus strand of PVKA01007909.1, from coordinate 46,846 downwards.
TAAATTTCCCACAGAAGTAAGTCCATCTTTATTATTGCATATATGTGGCTATAATTTATTATTGTGAATAATTGCAATAAAAAGCATCTTACAATACCCTGAAGTTAACTATAACATTTGGATTACATCCAAAATGACTCAATGCAAAAGTACAAAAAGTACAGAAAAGTTTTCTTCAGAAATCTCATGACCTAATTCTCAGAGGCTATGTTAGAGTCAAGTTCTCAAATATGTTCTCATAATTGTATAATCTAAAAAAAATTTACTCTTTTAATTCTGAAAAAGACAAAATAAACTAATTTTCTAATCAGAATAGATTGTTAAGCTAAATTTTAAGAAAAAAAAAAAAGTTACCAGTGTGTCATCTGTAGAAAATACGTTCAAGATTGAAAGCTACAAAGGAATTGAAAATAAAAGTATGACAGATATACCATGCAGACATGCATAACCTGCTGTGACTAAAAGACAAAATAGATTTTAAAACAAAAAATGTTGCTGAGAAAAGGACACTTTGTCAGTCTGAGATACTATAATATTAGCTTGAACATCTGCATAGCACGTTTAGATCTAACAGACACCTACCTATGAAACACTCAAGACAGCAGCAGAAGAATGCGCAGTCTTCAATTTTGTGTAGAACGTTTTCCAAGACAAATCATGTAGTAGGCCCCCAAGCAAGTCTCTGTAATTCAAAAGGAGTTAAAAATCACAGGGACTTTTTTTTTTTTTTTTTTTTTTTTTTTGCTATAGTGGAATGAAATTAGAAATCAAGAACTGAAAGAAATTTGAAAGTGCAGCAATGTGTAGAAATTCAGCAGTTCACACTTAGCTGAAAAAGAAAAATCCAGGATTAGATGTTTCCAGGGCTGAGTTCTACTACCATCTAAAATAGAGTTATACCAACCCTTCATAAACTCTTCCCACAAAAAATTGAAGAGAGACTGTTTCCCACTTCAAACATTAAACCAGTGATACATTGATATCAAAACTAGACAAATGTATAAAAAGGTAACTACAGAAAAATATATTTTATGACTATAGATTAAAAGTTTTCAAAAAATTCTATCAGAACAAATCCAGCAAAAAGAAAACTAATTTAGATCATAACAAAGTGATTTTTATCTCTGGTTAACATAGGAAAATCAGTGTTAATAGACACAGAAAGACATATCTGGAGCAACCCAATAAATACCCTTTTATGACAAAAGCACTCCACATCTAAGAATAAAAGGAATTTCCTCAAACTTAGAAAAGATATTCCTATATATATATATATAATATATATTATATATAATATATATAATATATAATATATATATGTATATTATGGCTGGGGAGATGGCTCAGTAATTTAAGTGCTTGCCTGACAAGCACAAGGGCCTGATTCAATGCCTGGTTCTGCAAAAAAAAAAAAAAAAAAAAAAAATATATATATATATATATATATGCACACACAGATATATATATATATATATACACACACACACAAACATGCACAATTGATATAATATTTGATGCTGAAAGACCAAAAGTTTTCCTCTTAAATCAGGAACAAGATAAGTATGTATAATATTGCCAGTTCTAATCAACATTGCAAACCAGAATAGCTAAGGAAATTATTTAAGAAAAGAAAGAATAAAAAAAGACATCCAAGCTAAAAAGAAAAGAATATTATTTGATTGCTACACATTGTATATATGTATTGAATTACCATAATTATGGTAATAATTACATAACTCATAATGATATACAAATACTACATCTGAATTTAATAATCCTTCATGATTATATTAAAGTTATATAATTAAATTATAATAAAAAATGAAAAAAGGTAAAAGTATCTCTAATTGCAGATGACGTGGTCTGGCCTACAGAAATACTAGGTCACTAGCATACTACTAGAACTATGAATGATTTCTGCAAGGTTGCAATAGAGAATCTCAGTATACAAAAATTAATTCTATTTCCCTATACTAGCAACAGACAACCTGATAATAAGCAATTCTGTTTACACAGTGTGGAAATGAATAATATATTCAGGAGTAAGCTTAACAGAAATGTTTTTAATGTAAGGAGTAAGCTTAACAGATGTTTTTAATCTATGGTCATAAAAGATATTTTCTGTAGTTACTGTTGGTCTTTCAGCATCAAATATTATATCAGTTGTGCATGTTTGTGTATATATATACAAACATGCACAATATGAAACATGTCAACATTATTGAAAGAAATAATGCATAGATTGAAAAATACCTCATGTTCATGGAACTGAATATTTGATGCTATTACATGATATTATTCCCAAATTAATCTATAGATTCATTATAATCACTATGAAAATTATTTATCTTTTGTTCCTAAAGTTTTGTATGATGACCCTAAACTTAGGGCCAGGAATATAGCTCCATGGAACAAGCGCCTTCCTGACAAGTGCAAGGTCTTGGTTTTGATCCCTGTTACCAAAAATAAAATAAAATTAAGTTAAAAATTAAAAAATACTAAACTTTATGAAAAGGCAAGAGTCTCCAGCAAGTCAACAACTTTGAAAGAGAATAACAGCCTTAGAAAATTCACATTTCCTGGTCACAAGAATTACTCCACCGCTTTTGGATTTTTAAGATCAGAAAAAGATTTAATAGAATCTTTAAAAAGAGCTAATATGAAGCCTTATTAAGATTCAACAGAGAGCAATAAATGTTCAAGAATGTAGGTTTAAGTGATATGTCTGTTTTAACTTTCACAGTAAAAATCTGTAGAGATGAAACTACTATGGTATCAGTGTTAAGTAATCTCACTGTGATATCTGACATGTGATTGCCCACAAGTTTAATTCTACTTATCTTCCTGTTCTGCAGCTGTCTCCTTCCTTCCTCACCTCTATATGATTCAAAAAGGGCAACTTTTCCCATTTAGGAGAAGATTATTTTTTATTCCAGGACATATTGTACAGTAGTTCAACTGTCTTAGTATCACACATGTTAATACAGGTCACTTGTTTTAAATATTTACTAAAAGTTTTAAAGAGATGTATGATAGTATAAGTCAATTTATGTTACAGTCTTGATTTTGCCAGATTAGTAGAAAGAGTTCATTAAAAACAACAAATAGATATTTGCTACTTTATTATTTCATTCATATTTATTTCTCTTTTCTGTTCTTCAGATACTTTGTCTTAAAAATTTACAAGTACTGAAACTGAGAAATAATCCTATCAAAGCAATTCCTTCCGGTATTCAACAACTTAAGTTCCTTAGAATTTTCAACATTGCCTTTAATTTCATTTCTGATCTCCCATTTGGGTAAGGTTGGTTGCCTGGGATTAGAAACACAGAAAACGAAGGGTTTATAATTTAGTAATCAGTTTCCTTTATAAGCTACTACAAACTTTTTTAGCTATTTAGTAATTCTTATGCTCTAATCATATGATTTTCTTTTTATCATGGTGTTAAAAATAATCTTAACTACATGGGTGGCAATTAACATGGATCTAGTGCATACATATGTAGAGAACTATTATCTGAGTGTGGATTAAATAAATCTGGGACACTTACAGCAGTTCAGGTGAGTACCTTGTACTTCTCCCTTAATGGTCTTTTTCAATATGGAAAGAGAACTAAGCTTGGAATTAGGAAACCTAGACCTTTGACTTTAAAGTTAATGATAATTATCTATTTTATTTGCAGAAAATAACTTCAGCATTCTTGGCCTCACTCTATAAGCTAAGTAGATTGACCTATGTGATGTTTAAGATCCTAAGAACTCTTAAGAAGGGTGTTGATATTTTGGGTATAGAGACAGGCTTCTTCTCAAATGTGAACTGTTATTTAATTTCTGATGAAAACATTAAACCAAAAACTTAACTAGGGTAGCTCTTTTAATTTAGGGTTTAACAGATGAAATGTATATTAAAATCACATATACAGTCTGCCAAAAACTATATACAAACCTACAGGACAAGAAAAACAATAAATGTGTGGAAGCTAATAGATCACTTTTGAGCATCTTTCATAATTGTAGAGACCAAAGATAACCTGTATTAATCTCATGATGTCTCAGAAAATTTAGTTTTAAAATATTTGTACAAGTTTTTCTTTTCCTAAAGTGTGCATATACTTTTTAGAAGACTCTGCATGTGTACATATATGTATATCCACACATGTATATACATATGTCCATATAACCACATATACATGTACATATATGTATAATTAAATGTACTGTACTTGGGTTCATATACAGCTACATACACAGAATCCAAACAAGAATTCATACTGGTTAATCTATAATCATAATTATATACTTTCATCATAGCTATCACTTAAAATATACAAATCCCTAAAGCAAATAAAATTTGATCATAATTAAGAGGTCAACATTTTGTTCATTTTTCATAGATTTATGAAGTTATTGGTGGAATGAAAAATTTGTTTTTTTCAAAAGCATCGAGGTTTATAAATCACTTTATTTTTTCATTAAACACCACTGAATATGCATGCTTAGCAAAGAGAATGACAGCATATTGAAGCCAAGAATAAAAGCCATAATGAGAAAACTTTCCTGAGTTCAGAGAAGGCTTAGAGGAACCTCTGACATAAATTAAAATTTTATTTGCAGAGCTTTTCAAGTGAAAACTCACTGAGAGATTGTACAGTGCATATAGTGAGAAACAAGGTGCTGATTCATTATGATTAAAAATTGCCATCAGACTTAGATTCACTGAGCAAAGAGGACCTGATAGGAAGTGGCAGGATTTAGGGAGCATGAACTACATGAAACAGAGTGAAGTACAGTGAACCAAACAGCTATGTAATATATTTGACATAGTTCTCGCTCCACGTAAATCTTGTAGCTTGGATGTTATTATTGTCAAAAGTAATTACACTAATGCAGTTTGAATGCTGTGTTTTCATTCTTATAGTTACTTCAGCAGGTGTTCATAGAGTATCTACTTGGTGCTCCTAGGAGCTCACTACCTATGAAGCAGGCAGATACATATAACTAGCAAAATAATAGAGGTGTACATTGTAAAATACATAAATTCCAAAGAGTGATCATGTAGCCCATCCTGGAGAGGCAAAGATGACTCTTTGGAAGAGATAATAATTGCTGCAAGTACGACTGTGAATTAGCTAATGAAAGGGGAAGAACACGGGATGGTTGGTCCAACAACGTGATGGATATTTCTTCAGAAAAGAGAGAAGTGAAGCAGCCTATATAATATGAGGTGGGAAATATAAGCAAATTGACATTATTGAGGCTTGGTAGGTAAAGCTAAATGATGGGAAATGAGGCTGGTAGCATAATCATGGACCAGATTATCCAAGTGTCTTATAATCTAAGGTAAAATTTTTTTCTTATGCTGTATGCAGTGAGAAGCCATTAGAGGGCTTTCAAGTAGGAAGTGAAGGAACTCTACTTCAGGCCATACCGAGGCAGCACAGAGGATGGATAGAGGGACATTTCAGAATGCAAAGTAAACAGCATTCCATTGTATGAAAAAAAAAATTATCTATTCATCTAATAATAGGCATTTGGGCTGTTTCCAAGATTAACCTGCTACAAACTAAGTAGCTATAAATATGGGTGTGCATACTCACTGTGGTAGGACGCTTTTAATTCTTTTGGGAAGATAATGAGAGGGGGACTAGCTAGGACAAATGGAACCTCTAGTTTTACTTCAAAAATCTCCACACTGATTTCTACAATGCTTATACCAGTCCACACACCCATCAACAACAGAGAAGCCTTCCTTTTCCCCCCACAGTCTCTCCAGTATTTGTTATTGGTTGACTTAACAGTACTCATTCTTTCTGGAATGTGATGGAATCTCAGTGTTATTTTTTATACAATGAAGTACTATTCAGCCATACAAAGGATAAATTTGAGACTTTTCTTGGTAAGTGGATACACCTTGAGACCTTATTCTTCAGTGAAAAAATTTGGACAGACATGTATAAATATCACATTGTTTCTGTGGTGTGAGAAGCTGAAAGTGTAAATGAAGACCAAATACACAATAGATATTCTGAAATAAAATGTTCAAATGGGAAGTGAAACTGGGAAATAGGGAAGAGAAAGGAAAATAAGTAAGAAAAGAAGGAAAAGATGAAAACAAAGCTTTTGTAAATAAGGAATGGAAGAGAGGTTGAAAGGAGGGGAGAAGAATGGGAAAAAAGATAAGGCAAGATATCTCATGTACAAATACCAATTCTCTACGATGAATGTGATTATTATATCTAAAAATGTACCAATAAACCTAATTAATTAAAATATTTTAAAAGAATTCAAAGTGAAAAGTTATGGAGGAGCTGAAGAAGAACTTGGACTTGGGCAGTGGTGGTAAACACAGAGAAAAAAAAATTGTGGAGCAACTGAATTAAATCGGCAAAGTATGATATTAAGGAAACACACAACATTCAGAGAGATGAAGAGTCAAGGGTTAAAAGAGATGAAGCCACTTAGGGGCCCAGTTAGAGTGGACTAATCCACCCAAATGTCCTTAGTAAGTACTTAGCAATAGCCGGCTCTGTCCTAAGAGTTGGGGCTAGATTGGTAAACGAAAGGTGCATGATTTTTTTCTCCTGTGGAGCTTAAAGTCCAGGGAATGATATGGAAATTATAACAAATACTACAATAAGTAACTACATGCATATAAAACATTCTAAGGACTATCAATCTAAAGAACATTAAGGTGTCAGGAGAAATATTAGTTAAACGTTGGTTGCAAGGAAATGGCATGTCAGCAGAATCTATGAGCATGGTTCAAGAACATTCCTGCAGTGGGGGCTAAGGAAGCGAAGCGGGGAGAACCTGAATTCTCAAAGGTGGCTCAAAGGTCGTGCTGTGTGTGGCAGCATAGCCCCAAGTGAAGCCCAAGAGTGTGAGGGAGGCTATATCCATGAAGCTTTAGAGGTAATTTTATTTTATTACATCATATTTTAAAGGTAGTAGGAAATAATTTATTTTTAGCAGGAATGTGACAAGATTAAATCTCTGAAAATATTTGAAAAATGGAAAATAAGGATAGATTTATTTTATTATTTATCTATTTTGTATTTTAGGGAAGGGTCTACAGGGTTTTCAGAGTCTCACTACTAGATTGGACTCATACTAACCCACCTGTTTATAGCCTCCCAAGAGCTGGGATTAGAGGCTCGCGCCACTGTGCCCAGTTTCAATTGCCATCTCAGCGTGCCCTTCCTGAAAGTGGAGACAGGCTCTAAGAATAAACATGAGAAACACAGTTCCATGGGGGAGAAAATGGGGAATTCAGTCAGTTAGTAAAGATTTATTTGACGCCTATCAATTGGGGGAGGTGACTTGTAAATTAGTTTAATTAGGGTTCATCTTTGGGAGTAAGAAGAGTGAAGATAGAAAAGCAACTTTGAATAAAGTTTAATAGCATTTACTATCACTATTGAGAGGAAGAAAAGGAGCAAAGCACAGGAGTGTGAGCATTCGAGAGGCAAGCCTGGGGCTCGGCGGGAAGTGGGAGGCTGTGGGTTAGTAGTGGCGTACGTCTGCATTCCTTTGGTTGTTCTGTAGCAGTTCTCAGTCATTTGTGTATAAACCTGAGGAGGTAGATTCAGCTCTCTTAAAAAAAATTCAACGAGAGGGCCTAGCAGCTTTCTTCATAATAATTGAAGTCAGCAACTCAATTATGTATGGGGGGACAAATGTGCATCACTATAATTATCATTATGAGGAATAAAATGCTGGTGTGCACTACAAGACTGATCCCTGGAAACATTATATTAAGTTGAATGAGTCAGGCATAAAAGAACAAACACTGTGTAACTCCACTTATAAGAGGTACCCAGAGGCTGGCAAGGTAGCTCAGGGGTCTAAAGCGCCTCTCAGGGACCGCGGTTTGAGCCCCAGCACCGCATGCCATGGCAGCCCCTCCCCCCAGGGTGGGCTGAGCTGACCCCACACCCCCACAAAAAAAGAATCCGTGATGTGTAGCGAGACACTGTGATAAATAAATGAATTAAAAAAAAAAAAAAAAGAGGTACCCAGACAGGCAGACTCACGGAAACAGTAAAAAAAGGTTGCGAGGGCTGATGTAGGACACAGAGAAGGGAAGGGGGTTTTGGTTTGGGATGAAAAGTTTTGGAAAAGAAAAGTTTTAGACATGCATAGTGCTTATGGTGGTATAATATTGTGGTCATAATTAAATCATTAAGTAGAATACTCATGAATGCTTAAAATGGTAAATTTTATGATAGATTACCACAACATAATAGTTATTAATATCCTGGTTTCCCCCTCTTTCACCTTTCTTCTTTCTAAAACTTTTTGAGGTATAATTTTATGCAGTAATGGATAGTTCCTACCTATGTGGTTCAAACAGTTTAACACATATATGTACCCATGTAACCACATGTAACCATATATAACTGCATAGGCGCATATATACCCAAAACAAAACATTACCCTACAAATCTGACACACTTTTCCATCAGTCTTCTGACTTCTAATATCAGAGTTGGTTTTGCCTATTCTTTAAAATCACGTGAGTTCATATAATGTGCAATTTTTGTGTTTGGCATTTTTAACCCAACAAGACAGTTTGGAGACAAAATGTATTATTGCCCTATGCATCAGTACTCTACCCTTTTAAAATAATAACTTCATATCCTGTCACCTCAGCCATGTCAACATAAGTAGTGAATACAGATGGGGTTGCCTAGAAAAGGTCCAAGGAAAAGTCTGATGTCTCCGGAGTGAATCCTCGCAACACACACAGGAGACTCACAAGGTCCTTAAAGATTGTATACTGAGAGGAACACTGCAAAGTGTCTCAAAAATGACACAAAGTATGAAATGAAAAAGAAGCTGTCTGATCTCTAATGTCTAGACATAGTAAACAGCCCGACAAAACTACTCAGTTTAAAATGTAGGGGCCAGCAAGATAGCTCGGCAGACCAAAGCGCCTGTTTGGGCAAGCTTAGGCAAGTTCAGTTCAATCCCTGGTGCCATATGGAGCACCATATGCCCCTCAAGTCCCACCCCCAGGGCAGACTGAGCCAGCCACAGAGACCGGGTGTGGTGGCACACACCAATCCCAGCACTGGGCAGGCTGAAAACCGTAGGATCACTGAGTCTGAGTTGCATAGTGAGACCCTATAACAACCAAATATATTTTAAAAAATGAATAAATAAAAATAAAATGTGTACCAACTTGAACAAGGAAGGGTAACTCTAAAGGTGGAGCTGGGAACCACTAGTTGGCAGAGTGATTCCAGAGGGCAGAACCAGGAGCCAGGAAGGCAAAAATTAAAGCCACAGGGCAGAGCTGTGAGCTGCAGATGGTTATTGTCAGGCCTTGAAACCACGTGAAATTTAACCTGCTGAATTTCAAACATTGCTTAGAATGCGTAACTTCTTTCTTTTCTCCTTTTTGAACCAGATGCCTGTAAATGTTATTGAAGATCTGCCCCTCCATTGTATTTTGGAGGAAGGTACCTTGTTTCTAAATCTCACAGTCAATAAATGGAGAAACACTGTATCACAGGTGGATGACATCAGAAGCCTCATTGCTTTAGACAATGAAGTTTAGGACTCTGAGATTTAGATGGAATGTACTTTGGTGATATAATGGGATGAGACCTTTGAGGAGCTGGGGACGGCTGAGGCATTCTGTGTGTGGGACAGAGGTGAGACTTTGGGGATAGACTGTGGCAGGGAGAAGAATGGTTCCCAAATGACATCTGCAGCCTCTTCTCCAGAGCACACTGTACAGCGTAACAAGGTGCTACATTGCGTGACAAAGGGAATTAGGGCTGGAGATAAAACAAAGGTTTCTAATCAGCTGATTTTATTTTCTTCTTTTGTTTTTTATTTTTTAAAGAGAATACAAAATGGTTTAAGAAAGAATAGAAAAAAGGACTGGCGATACAGCTCAATGGACCACGCGCCTGCTTAGGCCCATGCAGGGACGGTTGTCTGATCCGTGGTACCACAACGCCACACCGGCCCAACCTGTTATATTACATAATGTGATCTTCAGATTAGTTGCTTATATTGCCATATATAAGCAAGCAAAATTAGTAAAAGGAAAAAGTTATAAAAATTAAAAAGAAGAAAAAATATAAGCATTAGCTGCTCCTTTCAATAGGCCTGCAGGTAGCATTACAATTATCCAAGCTGTCCCACAGACATATGTAAATATATCTTTTCCCTTCTTTCTTTTGCCCATTTCCCCATCCCAGATTTTCCTACCCACTGAACAGATTCTTTCCCTTTCACAGTATCTACTGTGTATTTCGTATTTTATTTATTCTTTCAGGTTCTTACACTAGTAAGACAATACAATGTTTATACATGTGGGTCTGATTTATTATACTTACCAGGATGGTCTCTAGTTGCATCCATTTACCTATAGAAACCTCAAGTTTATCTTTTTTATAGCTAAGTAATACTCCATTGTGTAAAAATACTACATCTTTTTTTATCCATTCGTCAGTTGATGGGCATTTGGCCTGTTTTCCAAGATTTAGCTATGACAGATTACACTGCTATAAACATGGGCACACATAGATCACTGTGGTGCAGGGCCAGCGAGATAACTCAGTAGACTAAAGCTCCTGACCAGGCAAGCACAGGGACCGCGGTTGGATCCCTAGCACCAAATGTCACTCCAGCCCCACCCCCAGGGTGGGCTGAGCTGGCCAGAGTATGGGTGTAGTGACACATGCGTATAATTCTAGTGCTGGGGAGGCTGAAAGCAGGAGGACCAGCACAAGTGCAAGCTGCATAGTGAGACCCTGCAACAACCAGATACATTTTTTAAAAAATCGCTGTGATATGATGTTTTCAGTTCATTTGGAAAAATACCTAACAGGGGAATAGATAAGTTGAATGATAACTCTAACCCTAACTTTTTGAGGATCTCTACACTGATTGCCATAGTGGTTGTACCAGTCTGCTCTCTCACCAACAGTGAAGAAGGGTTCCTTTTTCCTCACAGCATTTGTTATTGGTTGACCTCTTGATGATAGCCATTCTTTCCGAGCTAATTTGTATCTCTTGAATGACCAACGATATTGAACATTTTTTTCATATATTTATTTGCCATTTGTATTTCTTCATTTGTGAAGTATATAGTCATCTCAGATGCCCATTTTCAGATTAGGTCTTTGATTTCGGGGCCCTGACTTTTAAGAATTATTTACATATTCTAGATAGAAGTCCTTTGAGGGACACTTGGTTGAAATTATTTTTCAATTTATAGGTTTTCTTCTTACTCTATTGGTGATTTTCTTTTTCTTCTTTTTCTCTTTTTTTGTCTTTTTTTTTTTTGTCTTTTTCAGACAGGGTCTTTATGTGCAGTTCAGGCTGGAGCTTAAGCTCATTTTGTAGCTCAGGCTGGTCTCGAACTCACAACAATCCTCCTGCCTCAGCCTCCCAAGAGCTGGGATTACAGGCATGTGCCACCACGTCAAGCTGGTGATTTCTTTCGATATATAAAAATTTTTCACAAAAGTGAGATCTCAACGGTTGATTCTTTGTAGTATTTCCTGTGTGGTTTGGTTTGTGTTAATGAACTCCTACTATCTCTATGTCTTTAAATTTTCTGCCTACTTGCTCCTCTAGAACATTTAGTGCTTCAATTTTGATATTTAAAAATTGAACTTTCAAATTTTAATTTTAAAAATGTTTTATTGGTTTGGTTTGTGTTAATGAACTCCTACTATCTCTATGTCTTTAAATTTTCTGCCTACTTGCTCCTCTAGAACATTTAGTGCTTCAATTGTAATTTAAAAATTGAACTTTCAAATTTTAATTTAAAAAATGTTTTATTCATTTTAATGAGAAAATAAAATAGCAATGAAACAGTTTCAAAACAGGTTAGTAGGATAGTTACAATAATTAATACATGGCATATTGTCTTTATAGTGGTTATTCAAAGGACAAGATGCAGACATGATATCTTGTCTAAAAAATGTTAGTACAAACCTTTCTTCTCATTGAACTAAGAGAAAGGAGCTATATATCTTTTTTCGATAAATTAATACATTGCAAACTGTTTTCATAATGTTTTGGTATGGTACAAGGTGCATACATGATATTATACTTACAAACATTATTATAGAAGATGTCTCTTATCAGTAAATTAAGAGAGTGTAGCTGTTTATGTATCTTATTTTTATACCTGAATTATATCAAAGATTCAATAATTAATACTTTCTACCTTGTTATTTTCCTAGTGGTTGTCCATAGTACTAGAAGCCGACATAATATCCTGTCCAACCACCATTAGTGCAGATCTTGCCTCTCATAGAATTATGTAGAAGCAGGGCCAGGGAGATGGCTCAGTGGAATAAGTGCTTCCCTGGCAAGCACAAGGGCCTGAGTTCAATCCCCAGTTCTGCCCAAAAAAAAAAAAAGAATTATGTAGAAGCACAGCATTATCTATCCCAACTGTACTGTCCATACACACACATCATAATTTTTTCTTTCTATACCCCTTCCTTTGTCTACAACTGTCAAAGATGGACACTCCATTGTCATTCAACCAATTTTGGTGCATGAACTTGACAACACAATCTAACACATTCCAGCATTCCACAACAATAGTGAGTTCTCTGAAGAAGTTGTTGACCGCACCTATTTATACCTCAACTTATTACTATGGCCCTGCGTTGTATACCTCATTTTTATACTTTTCTGTTGGATGGTTAAGACCTAGATAGAGCAAGACATATATACCAACACATGTACTTTATGTTTCTTATGAGGTCAGTGAAGTCCCCTCATGGCTTATCTTGTAATCCTATACCTTATTCTGTAGATCCTTTGTCTGTGTCATCCATGTGGATGAGTCATGGCCAATGCTTGACCAATGCGCGCTCTCTAAAAGCCTAAGAGAAAGTTTTCTCCCCATGTGACTCTCCCCAGGCACACTATAAAACTTCGATCTCTTTCCTCTGTGGCTCCATAATCTCTTTGTTCACAAAATTTGGGGCTCAACTGAGTTTCATGATGTTACAGTACAGGTTCTCCTATGTCCTGAGTCTTCGCTGACCTTGAAAGCCTAGAGCCAAAATGTTGGCCTTGTGGCTCTTCTATTTCTCCAATTTTGATCTGTGAACTTAGGTTGTTAACCATCCAGAAGAAAAGCTGATTAGTACCCTGCAGCATATGCCATTCACTTTGCCTTATCTGACTCAATTGATTTTAGTAGTTGTTGTACATTTCTATTTGTATTTCTTCTTTTCGTTTCTTATACTAGGGAGACTATATGATATGTGTGTCTGGTTTATTTCACAGGATCTACTTCAATATAAATGCTTCAAGCTTATCATTCTTAATAGCTGAATAATACTCCATTATATAGAAATACCACATCTTTTTCAACCATTCCTCATGTGATGGACATCTTGGTTGTTTCCAAAATTTTGCTATCACAAGTTGTGCTGCTATAAACATAGGTACACATATATCACTATGATATAATGTTTTCAGTTCTTATGGGAAAATTCCCAGTAGGGGGATAGCTGGCTTGAATGGCATTTCCAGTCCTACTCTTTTCAGGAGTCTCCACACTGATCTCCACAATGGTTGTACATTCCCACCAGCAGTGGAGAAGTGTTCCCTTTTCCCCACAACTCGTCCAGCATTTGTTGTTGGTTGATTTCCTTATGATAGCCATTCTTTCTGGAGTGAGATGGTATCTCAGTGTTGTTTTTATTTGCATTTCATGAATGGCTAGCAATGTGGAGCATTTTTTCATATATTTATTCGCTTTTTTAATTTCGTCCTCTGAGAAGTGTGTATTCATCTCAGATGCCCATTTCTGAATTGGGTCTTTAAATTTGAGGGCCCTGTTATATCTTAGTTCTTTATATATTCTAGACAGCAGACCTTTGTCTGATTGGTTATTAGTTAGGATTTTTTCAAAATTTTCAGGCTGTCTTTTCACTCTGTTGACAATTTCTTTTGACATGCAGAAACTCCTCAGAAGAGTTGATCCCAGTTGTTGATTCTTTCAAGTGTTTCCCATGTGAATATGTTTGTTCATGAACTCTTTACCTACCCCTATGTCTTCAAGAGTTCCTCCTACTTTCTCTTCCAGGAGATTGAGTGTTTCTGTTTTAATGTTTAGATCTTTAATCCATTTTGACTTTAACTTAGTGCATGGTGATAGAGCTGGGTCAAGTTTTAGTTTTCGGCATGTAGAAAGCCAAGTTTTCCAGCACCATTT
>PVKA01007909.1:0-32537 GCA_004027165.1 Ctenomys sociabilis | reverse complement strand
ATAGGCTTGCTTGGCCCCTTTGTCGAAGATCATGTGGCTGAGTGTGTTCGTAGATGCTTCTGCACCTTCTAATCTATTCCGTTGATCCTCAGGTCTATTTCCTTGCCAATACCATGTTGATTTTATCACAGTGGCTTTGTAGTATAATTTCAAGTCAGCAATTATGATGCCTCCTGCCTTTTCTGATGCTTTTTTGTTTGTTTGTTTGTTTGTTTTGGTAGAACCAGGGATTGAACTCAGGCCCTTGCGCTTGCCAGGGAAGCACTTATTCTACTGAGCCATCTCCCCGGCCCCTGCCTTTTCTTTATTGGCCAAGATTGCCTTTGCTATCCTAGGTCGTTTGTGGTTCCAAATAAATTTTAGGAAAGATTTCTGTAGGTCGGGAGGTTTGTTGGTGGCAGTTTGATAGGGATTGCATTAAATCTGTACAACAATTTTGGGAGTATGGCCATCTTCACGATGTTGGTTCTTCCTATCCAGGAGCATGGAATATCTTTCCATTTTCTGAAATCCTCTATAATCTCTTTTCTTAGGGTGTTCTAATTTTCTGTGAAAAAATCTTTGACTTCCTTGGTTAAGTGAATCCCAAGGTATTTCATTTTCTGCGGTGCTATTGTGAAATGTATTGTTTCTATTGTTTCCCTTTCAGTGTGCTTATTATCTGTGTAGAGGAATGCTATTGACTTTTGAGCATTCATTTTGTATCCTGCTATGTTACTGAATTTCTGTATCAGTTCTAGGAGTTTCTTGGTGGAATTTTTGGGGTCTTCCAAGTAAAGTATCTGCGAATACTGATAATTTAATTTCTTCTTTACCTATTCTTATTCATTTTATTTCTCCCTCTTTTCTAATGGCTGTTGCTAATGATTCCAAAATTATATTGAATACAAAGGGAGATAGAGGACATCCTTGTCTTGTACCTGACTTAAGAGTAAAAGATTTCACTTTTTCCCCATTTAGGATTATATTAGCTTTTGGGTTGTCATAGATGGCTTTTATCAGATTGAGGTAGAGTCCATCTATTCCAATTTTCTGTAGGACTTTGAACATGAATAAGTATTGGACTTTGTCAAAAGCTTTCTCTGCATCAATTGAGATGATCATGTGGTTTTTAGATTTCAGTCTATTAATATAGTGTATTACGTTTATAGATTTTCGAATACTGAACCATCCTTGCATCCCTGGAATGAATCCTACCTGGTCATGATTATGATCTTCTTGATGATTTGCTGTATCCTATTTGCTAGGAACTTATTGAGTATTTTTGCATCTATATTCATGAGGGTGATTGGCCTGTAGTTCTCCTTTTTGGTTGTGTCTTTCCCTGGTTTTGGAATGAGTATTATACTTGCCTCCAGAAATGATTTTGGGAGGACTGATTCCTTTAAACTTTCATTGAAGAGTTTGTGGCGTGTAGGGATTATATCTGGTATAAATTTCCTGTAGAATTCATCTGTGAATCCATCAGGACCTGGACTTTTCTTTGTCAGTAGGCTTTTTATTATGTTTTGTATTTCATTGGCTATTATTGGGTTATTGAGAGTTGTTATATTTTCTTGGTTCAGTTTTGGTAATTTGTACTTTTCAAGGAATCTGTCCATTTCTTCTGTGTCTTCTATTCTGTGAGCATAAAGATTCTCGAAGTAACTATTGATAATCTTCTGAATTTCCACTGGGTCTGTGGTGATTTCACCCTTTTCATTCCTTATTGCATGTACTTAAATTTTTTCTTGCTTCTTTTTGATGAGGTTGAGGCTTATCAATTTTATTTAGTCTTTCAAAGAACCAACTTTGATTTGTGGATTCTTTGAACTGTTTTCTTCATCTTAATTGAATTAATTTCTGCTCTAATCTTTATGATTTCTTCCCATCTTTGTGCTCTGGGTTTCATTTGCTCTTCTTTTTCTTGTTGTCAGAGGTGCAACATTAGGGTGCTAATTTGTTCCCTTTCTGTTTTCCTACTGTGTGAGTTCATAGCTACGATTTTCCCTCTAAGAACTGCTTTCATCTCATCCCATAAATTCCAGTAAGTTGTGCTTGAATTTTCATTGAATTGTAGATATTGTTGAATTTCTTGTTTAATTTCTCTGTGACCCACTGATTGCTGAGTTTCCATGAATTTAGCGGGTTTTCCTGGTTTCTTTTGTCATTTATTTCCAGTTTCATTGCACTGTGGTCATATAATATGCATGGGATGATTTCTGTTTTCTTGCATAGACTTAAGCATGACCTATGGACTAGTATGTGATCTATTTTGCAAAATGACCCATGTGCAACTGAAAAAAAATGTTTATTCAGCTGTGGTTGGGTGGAACACTCTGTATGTGTCCATCAGGTCCATTTGTTCCAAGCTCTGGTTCAGTTCTGCTACTTCCTTTCTAATTTTTAATATTTAAAAGTCATTTCTTTAATCTATTTTGACGGTAGTTTAGTGATAGACATGGGTCTAATTTTAGCCATTGGCATGTGAAAAGCCAGTTTTTCCAGCACTATATATTAAAGAGCACCATTTATTCATCCAGGCCCTTTTGCCAAAGATAAGATGGCTGGGTGTGCTTAGAATTGGGTCTGCATCTTCTCATCTCTTCCACTGACCCTCAGGTCTGTTTTTGTTTTTTGTTCTTTGTTTTTGCCATTTAAGCATTGTTTTTGCTTTATAGTATAATTTCAAGTCAGGCATTGTGATGCCTCCTGCTTTGCCTTTGTTGCCCAGGATTGCTGTGGCAGTTTCATGTCTTTTCTGATTCCAAAAAAACTTTAAGAATGTTTTCTCTAGGTCTGTGAGGTATACTAATAGTATTTTTTTTTCTAATAGTATTTTAATTAGGATTGCATTGAATTTTTATAATAATTGCGGGATTATGGCCATTTTCATAGTGCTAGTTCTCCATATCCAGGAGCAAGGAATACCTATGCATTTTCTGAAACCTTACTCAGTCTCTTTTTTTTCAAAGTACTGTAATTTTCACTGTATAAATCTTTTACTTTCTTCGTGAGATTGATTCCTAAATATTTCAGTATTTTGGATGTTTTTATAAAAGACATGGTTTCTTTAATTTCTCTTTGGAGGTATTCATTGTTTGTATATAGAAATGCTATCTAATCAGCTGATTCTAAAGAAGGGACTTTGTTTATCCTGTGTTGTCTAAGCGGGCCGAGTCTAATCACATGAACTCTAAAAGGAAGAGGGGCAGCAGCATTTGTCAGACAGAGCAACGTGTGGAATTGTTGTTGCTGGTTCTGTCACCATGTGATGGACCCAGCAGATAGTCAAGGCTGTTGTACACAAGGGAGCAACAGCTGCAAAGCTTATACCCCATGGCAAGTGGAACTCATGAGGATCATGAAAGGTGTGGTCAGAACAAGTCTGTGCTGTCCAAAATATAGCACAAACAAAAAAGTGGTGCTAGGATGACAGGAAAGTAGAAAGCACCGCACATAGATAAATCAGGCTTTTGGAATTTAATACATATGCACCCCAGGTGGGTGCCTATCCCTGAGACTTCAAGTAAGCTTGACAGGAATGACTCACAGGGTACTGAGTCAGTTCAGGGCTTTCTTAATCACAGGTGTGAGATAGAGTGCATATTTATGAAGCCTTACTAAGATTCAAGAGGGGTAAAGGGAACTGAAAGTCAGGAGTGGGTAAGGTAGCGGCCTCTGTAGGTGCCAGAAAGGATCTCTCTTGTCTGCACATGAAGCAGTGTGGCACACATTTGGAGCCATTTCCGGGCTTTCTGGGAGGGCCTGGTGGCCTATGAGGCCGGGGCTGTGGGGTGTGGAAGTGCGTGCAGCCTCTACCACCCAGCGGCGGGCGCCTGAGCAAGGACCTCTGTGCATGAGAGTTCGAGGTCCTGGGGAGCTGCTTAGTGGCTGCAGCCAAGAGCCTGAAGGGTGGCTCCTAGGAAGGAACTGAGCTCTACCCTTGCATCCACTACTCCTTTTTTAAAATAATAATTTTATTGAGAACGAAGTAGTGGGGCGGGGAAGATGGCTCAGTGAAATATGCACTTCCCTGGCAAGCGCAAGGGCCTGAGTTCAATCCCTGGTTCTGCAAAAAAAAAAAGTAGAAATGAGAGTTTCAAAATGGGTTAGTAAGGGTTAGTAAGACAGTTACAATAATTAATGCATGGTATATTGTTGTCTTTATAGTAGTTATTCATAGTACAAGATGCAGACATGATATTTTGTCTAAATACTATTAGTTCAAAACTTTCTTCTCATTGAATTAAGAGAAAGTAGCTGTATATCTATGCTATTTTGTACATACAGATATATATTTTTTCACTGCAAAATGGTCATTTATCTTTCCCTTTTTTGTTTACTTTTGACACAGATGTGTATTCCATTGCCATTCATATATTATAGGTTTATGAATTCAGCAGAGTAGTCCAATATGCTGAGGTGTAAAAGGCTCAAGTCAACAACTTCTGACATTGCCAGTCATGCAGATACCCCACTACTGTTATGGCTACTGCATTATATTGCATCCACTACTCCTGCAGACGCAGGCAGCATGTGGGGATGATGCCCATGAACCGCTGTGCAGGCTGAAGGAAGTGGGAGTGGCCAAGTTCTCGGGCAGTTTGTACCTTGGGCAGGACGAGAATTTGTTCTCTAGCACTGTGTGCAGAACAGTCTGAGTTAGACTGAGATATAACTAAAGCAGCAGTAAAGACTGTTAAATCTTAAAAACATAAAAAATAAAAGTCAGGCATGGAGGCCCAGGTGTGTGCTCTCACCTAGAGCTGCAAAGATTTTCTGGGATTTTATTATTTTCTACCTCTTTTCAGATAAAGGTGGAATGGCCCTAAGGGTTCTTTCCAAACTCCAGTGAGTGGAGGGGACAGATTTCCTCAGCTCCAATGCTCTAACCGTATTAGTTTGAAGGCACAGGAAAAGGGTCAGGGGCCAAGGAATAAGGTAACTTACAAATTCTGGAATTTACCTCTAGTGTACCACCAATGAAAAAAGGATCTCTGCTCTGTAGTAAAAAAAAAAAAAAAAAAAAGGATAAAAGAACTTTTCTAATAGTCAATGAACAAGAAAACAGATTCTCCCTAGATCCTCTAGAGAAGAATACACGCCTGCTAAAACCTTAACTTTAGTATGGTGAGAAGATGCCATATTCTGACTTCCATGATTGCAACACAAAAGTCCTTATTACTTTGGTGAATTATGTTTGTGTTGAAATTTGTATAGCAGCAACAGAAAAGTAAAACAAAAACCAGTTTTTATTTTAACTCTTGTGAGGATCACATTTTTCTTAGAGGGAGATAGCCAACTTAAAATATATATATATATATATATATATATATATATATATATATATATATATATATATATATATGAAATTATATTAGTTTCTTAGGATAGGATACTATATAAGGGACATGAAAGGGGAAAAATCCAGAATAAGGGAGTGAGAGTAAAAATTGAAATGGGATTATAAGATAAATCTTGAGGGGACTTCACAGACCTCATCAGAAACAAAAACTACATGCTTTGGTATATAAGTCTTGCTCTATCTAGGTCTTAATCATCCAGCAGAAAAGTATAAAAATGAGGTATATAACGTGGGGCCATAATAATAAGTTGCGCTGTAAATGGCTAAAGTCAACAACTTCTGGCTGGGCGTGGTGGCACATGCCTGTAATCCCAGCACTTGGGAGGCTGAGGCAGGAGGATTGTTGTGAGTTCAAGACCAGCTTGAGCTACAAAGTGAGCTGAAGGACAGCCTGAACTGCATAGTGAGACCCTGTCTCAAAAAGACATTAAAAAAAAAAAAAAAACAACTTCTTCAGATAACTCACTATTATTGTGGAATGCTGGACTGTGTTGGATTGTGTCACCGAGTTCAGGCACCTAAATTGGTTGAATGACAATGGAGTGCCCATCTTTGACAGGTCTAGACAAAAAAAGTGGTATAGAAGGGAAGAATCATGATGTGTGTGTATAAACAGTACAGCTAGGATAAATATCCCATGCTTCTGCATAATTCTAAGAGAAGCAAAATTTGCACTAATAGTGGTTGGACAAGATATTATGTTGGCTTCTAGTACTATGGACAACCACTAGGAAAATAACAAGGTAGAAAGTATTAATTATTGAATCTTTGATATAATTCAGGTATAAAAAAATAAGATAAATAAACAGGTATACTCTCTTGATTTACTGATAAGAAACATCTGCTATAACAATGTCTGTAAATATAATATCATGTATGCACCTTGTACGATACCAAAACAGTTTGCAATGTATTAATTTGTCGAAAAATTATAATTAATTATATGTAAAAAAAATAAATTTAAAAACAATTGAAATGGGATACAGTGGACCCCTAAACCTCAAATTTCAGATATAGTAAGTAAAATTCCTATAAGTGCCTGTTTTACTAGTTTAGAGCCCAAATATGCATGTTGCCCAATTATGTCATTCAATTTAATGAAACATTGTATTAATAAGACCTTAGAATGTACAGGGCATTTTGTCAACACCTTAGGGTTTTTAGGACTTCAAGAACACTGGAGATAGCTACATGTCAAACGGCACTACTGTGATACAGGAATGCTGAGGAGACTGGGTGTGGTGGCGCATGCCTGTGATCCCAGCTCTTGGCAGGCTGTAAGCCGGTGACTCGCTGTGAGTCTGATCTAGTAGTGAAACCCTGAACACCATGTAGACCCTTCCCTAAAATAAAAAAAAAGGAATGCCAGGCATCTGGCAGAGATGGGTTGCAGAGCAGCAGCCAGACAGCAGCAAAGAGAACTGAATAATGCTCCCAGATTGGCTAATTGCAAACCTTGTAGGGAAGGATTTATGGAGGACACTTTCGGGTTTCTTAGAGTAATCCTTAGGTTCTAAGGAGAAGATTCACCAACTACTAAGGCCCCTTATTCTGAACCACAACTTCACTGGGCATCTTGTATTGGGCCTTATTTTTATTTTATTTTACTTTATTTTTGGTGGAACCAGGGATTGAACTCATGCCCTTGTGCTTGCCAGGCAAGCACTTATTCTACTGAGCTATCTCCCTGACCCCAGTTATCTCCCTGGCCCCTGGGCCTTATTTTAAAAGGGACACAAACAAAATGTGTGGTTTAGTAGTACAAATTTAGCAGGTTTTTATTAAATAAAATAATTGTCAGGGGGCCAGGGAGATAGCTCAGGGAATTAAGTGCTTCCCTGGCAAGCACAAGGGTCTGAGTTCAATCCCTGGTTCTGCAAAAAAAAAAAAAAAAAAGAAAATTGTTACCCAACTTATTTGAAACCATAGTGTAAGATTTAAATTAAGATGCATACTTTTTGTGGATGTATCACAAAATGATTACTTATTGCAGTAACTAAATTTATATTTTAAAAACTATTTTCTTATGCTTCTCAATATTTTTCTAAATTCCTTATGATTTTTGTATAAGACATAGGTATGTTCTTCTCAAATATATTGTGACTTCTCAAATTTTTTCTAAAACTATGATGGAGATCTTTCATTATTGTCTTTCTATTCCCAATGAGATTTTTCAGTTTCATGGAAATTGACATGTCACAGTGGGAAAGCAAGATTCTTTGAGATACAAAGCTCTGTGTCTTAGGTGCAGTAAGTCTTGGCAAGTTCCTGGCCCACTCATAACTTCAGTTTCTTTTTCTTTTTTTTTTTTTTTTGTCTTTTATTTTTTTGAGACAGGGTCTCACTATGCAGTTCAGGCTGGCCTTAAGCTCACTTTGTAGCTCAGGCTGGTCTCAAACTCGCAACAATCCTCCTGCCTCAGCCTCCCGAGTGCTGGGATTACGACCTGCACCACCATGCCCGGCTCGTAACTTCTGTTTCTGTCTGGAAGTCAGAAAAATTCAACTTGCTTTCAAGAACACTACAAAATGCCCACCTTTGACAGGTGTAGACAAAGGAAGGGGTATAGAAAGAAAAAATAATGATGTGTGTGTATACACAGTACAGTTGGGATAGATAACACTGTGCTTCTACATAATCCTATGAGAGGCAAGATTTGCACTAATGGTGGTTGGACATGATATTATGTCGGCTTCTAGTACTATGGTCATCCACTAGGAAAATAATTATTGAATTTTTGATATAATTCAGGTATAAAAAATAAGATAAGTAAACATCTACACTCTTAATTTACTGATAGGAGACATCTGCTATAATAATGTCTGTAAGTATAATATCATGTATGCACCTTGTACGATACCAAAACAGTATGAAAACAGTTTGCAATGTATCAGTTTATCAAATCTGTCTTGTTAAGGTGTCTTAAAACTGTCTGATTGATATTTGTATTTCAATAAAATAAAAAATAAATTTAAAAAATAACACTACAAAAATCAGATAAGAAAATTATACATTTTTTTAAATTCTGTCAGTTTTTTCTATAGATTTTTCCTTTAGCCTAAATTTCTGAGACAGAACAAAGCATCCGGTATTTTTGAAATTGTGTAATAGCTAATTATTTCAAGATAGACCAAACTGAGAGTTAATAATGATTTTTTTTTTTCAGTACCAGGGATTGAACTTGGGACCTTGTGCTTGCCAGGCAGGCACTTATGCCTCCAAGCTATGATCCCAGCAAGAGTTAATAAAGAAAATTTACTGGTTGTAGCACAAATTCACCAAGACCTAAATTTTGGTTCTTTTTTTTTTTTTTTTAATTCCAACGAGGTCTTGCTATGTAGTTCAGGCTGGCCTTGAACTCATGGCAATCCTGCAGACTTAGTCTCCTGAGTGCTGATATTGTAGCACACAGACATGCTCCACCATGCTTGGCTTGTTCCTAATATTTTGCTTTGACCTACTTGAGGCGTTCAGAAACATTCAGTATAAGGCAAGTGAAGCTTATATTTTACAGCAAGAAGTGGGGTTGCCATTCCATTACAGGTTAGCAGTATATAATCAAATTTCCATGTGATGTGTGGAGTTTCATAACCATTATAACTTGGTTATAATTTGATAATTTGAATTATCAAATTCAAAAGATAATTTGAATTATCTTTTAAAACCTCTTTCAAAATAAATATAATGAACTGTTTCAGAAATCTGAAAGAATTTTTTCTTTTCTCAAAGCTTTTGAACAGAAAAAAGAGAACAGGGCAAGTGGGGAAAGATATACAATTCAGAGATGTCGTTGCCCTGTAAGTGAATAAAGAGGAATAGCTACACTAAGTTTTAGGCACAAGACCTAAGGTTATAAAGAAACAATTGTCAAGCAGGTGCAGGAACTGGGATTCAGTCCCCAGCCTGTGATGCCTGCCCCCGCCCTGGGGCATGCTGAGACAGCAATTGAAACAGGGCATGGTGGGCCCATGCCTATAATCCCAGCTCTTGGGAGGCTGTAAACAATTGGATCACTCTGAGTCTGATCTAGTAGTGAGACCCTGAACACCCTGTAGACCCTTCCCTAAAATACAAAAAAAAGAAAGAAATAATTATTGAAAGGATGTCCTTATCTTTTCTATAGTGGAAAGTAGGAGAAAAAAGGACTTAGAAAATTTCTGCTTCTAACTGGTGTAATCAAATTTTGCCTACTTGTCCGATTCAGTTTGCTGTCATTGGCAGGACGTTTCTTGGGGAAAGAGAAGATGTTTAGAACAAAGAGGCAAACAACCTACTTGCAGGGCTATATCTAGAGCCAGTTCTAAATGGCTAATTTTTATTTCCTATATTGTCATTTAGTAAACAGAGAGATTCAAGTTCTTTGTCTCCATATACCTGAAGAAAAAGATAGTTATATTTAATTTCATACTAACAAATAAGTTATTTGACATCTTATACCTTCCATTTTCTGACATTTATACAATAATAATAGCAGTTTTGCAGTGAAACATTTTAAATTTCCATGAACATGTAGTAAGCTACTATTATATGCTATTTAAATGGATACTGTGCTCATCACTGTTAGTACTTTTATTATCAATGCTATCTTGTGTTTCCAAATTATCATCAGTGCTCTCTAGGAATGTAAGTAGCTATTGCTCAATAATGTGCTAAAAATAAAACTGTGAGATAAGTGTTTAAAACGTCCCATTCTTTTTAAAATGTGATACATTTGGTGCTGGGGGTATGAAGTACCAGGCCTAACAGGCCATCTGGACAGGTGTGCTCCCTGAAAGCATACATTATGTGAGATAAACGCCCACTGTAGGCTGCTGCGGTGTCTTAGCTCCTCCACGCCACCCACAGGCCCACTCCGCTTCAGAGTGAACAGGATACGTCATCCTTAGTGAAGGACTGGAGCCAGGCTAGTTGGCCAGTACCGAAGTGGTAGGGGAAAATGGGATGATTCCAGAGTCTTCCTGATGCTAGAATATAAACACCATGGTCTCCAATTGGAAAACAGAGCGAACAGTACTGTTGTTTTCTAAGAAGGTGGGGATGAACACTTGCAGTTTCAAAGTTTCAGATCTTACACCTACCAGGTCTTTGACCTATTCTGAGTTGAATTTTGCACATTATGAGACAAGAATCTAGCTTGAATCTTCTGGATATGGATATTCAGTTTTCCCAGCATCATTTGTTAAAGAAGTTATCTTTTTTCCAAGGTCCGTTTCTACCTCTTAGTCAAGAATCAGATGGCTGTAGTTTTGTGGTTTGTTTCTGTGTCCTACATTCTGTTCCACTGGTCTGTGTGCCTATTTTTGAAGAGGTCTTTCATCTCCTTACTAGGTTGATCTCCAGGTATTTTTGTCCTTTTCTTTAAGCTACGATAAATAGATTTTTTGATTTTCAACTAGTTTATTATTCACGTTTAGAAAAGCTATTGATGATTTAGCATGGATTTTATGTCCTAGAAAATGACACCTCCCTAAGTCTTTAATTCTTTCTTTATTCCAGTGATTAATATATATATATTGTATTATATTATATATATATATATATAATGTTTTACAATTAATTTTCTCTTTCTATTCAAGGTTATTTTCCCTGTTCCGTCTTGAGGAGCTTGATATTTCCTATAATGAAATAACTTCTATTCCAAATGACATCCAGAAACTCAGGTATTATGGAAGCAGTACACACATAGAAAGTCACCAACCCCCATAAGAATAGTTGGTAATGATTGTGACAGAAAATATGAAGTTATTTCATGAATTTGATTGCCTGCCATAATATGTAATGCATAGGGGCTGGGGAGATATCTCAGTGGTCTAAGCTCCTGCCTGGCAACTACAAAGACCCAAGTTGGATCCCCAGTACTGCATGCCGTGCTGACCACTGAAACCACTTATGGTGGCATATGCCTATAATCCCAGTGCTGGGAGACTGAGGCAGGAGGATCACTATAAGTCTGAGCTGCATAGTGAGACCTATAACAAATAAATCAATTAATTAAATTTTAAAAATGTAATTATGAAGTGTGAAATTTATCAAAAATGTAGTTTAAATGATTGGTGTGCAGTATCTTTAAGCTATATTTTCAATAATTATTTGAAGAATAATACTATATGATAACTTAATGAAATGATAAGCTATTTTTATTCATTATTTGTGTGGGCCCCTATGGCTCTTAGCTCTTTCATTTATATGCAAAATATTCATAATGTACATTGTAATTTTAATGCTAAAATTACATTAAGAAATGTAAATTTTTTTAGTCTGAAATTCATCTGTGTTCTTCTGAGTCAGTTTCATCCTATTTTGATTATAATTTTAGAACAATGTTAGTAACTAATAGTGAGGTACTGTCAGTAATAATCTCATGACTATTCTCTTAAGATTTTGATCTTTAACATCATTTTATATAATTCCCAACCCCTCCTTCAGCACACATAAACACAAAGTTGGCTTTTTATTTGTAGCTGTCTTGAGTTTGCACAGAAGTTTTGAAAAATTTTATGTTTGACAGTAATACAATTTTTAATTCTAAAACATAATTTTTTTTTAGATTTTATGTT
Source organism: Ctenomys sociabilis (assembly GCA_004027165.1). Classification (NCBI taxonomy): domain Eukaryota; kingdom Metazoa; phylum Chordata; class Mammalia; order Rodentia; family Ctenomyidae; genus Ctenomys; species Ctenomys sociabilis. Next base: position 20,633 of record PVKA01007909.1, on the reverse strand, counting down.
CTTCATAAGAATTTATGGCCAATTTCAAATCTTAATAAGCTTTTCTATATATTTTATAATTTTGTTGCTAATACAAACATGTTTTTATTTCCACTTCTAGCTAAATATTGCCAGGATAAAACAGAAGAACTATGTATGTTTTTGTTTTTTGTGGTACTGGGAAATTGAAACCAAAGCTTTCTAGTAGGCCTACCTCTCCACCACCAGACCTTCATAAAAAATTTTTTGAGCTAGAGATCTGCTAAGTCAGTGTATTTTTTTTTTTGATTCTCCATTTTTTAAATTTAATTTAATTTTTTATTTATTTATTTTTGTTTTTGTTTTATTGAAGTACAAATATCAATGAGACAGTTTTAAGATACCTTGACAAGATGGATTTGATAAATTAATACATCACAAACTGTTTTCATAATGTTTTGGTATCATAGAAGGTGCATACATGATATTATACTTACAGACATTATTATACCGTATGTCTCTTATCAGTAAATTAAGAGTGTGTAGCTGTTTGCGTATCTTATTTTTTATACCTGAATTACATCAAAGATTCAATAATTAATACTTTCTACCTTGTTATTTTCCTAGTGGTTGTCCATAGTACTAGAAGCTGACATAATATCCTGTCCACCCACCATTAGTGCAAGTCTTGCCTCTCATAGAATTATGTAGAAGCACAGCGTTATCTATCCCAACTGCACTGTCCATACACACACATCATGATTCTTCCTTTCTGTACCCCTTCCTTTGTCTACACCTGGCAAAGGTGGGCACTCCATTGTCATTCAACTAACTTAGGTGCTTGAACTCGACACCACAATCCAGCACAGTCCAGCATTCCACAACAATAGTGAGTTATCCGAAGAAGTTGTCGACTATACCCATTTACAACTCAGCTTAATATTATGGCCCCGCAATGTATACTTCATTTTTATACTTTTCTGCTGGTTGGTTAAGACCTAGATAGAGCAAGACTTATATACCAACACATGTACTTTATGTTTCTTATGAGGTCAGTGAAGTCCCCTCAGGGTTTATCTTGTAGTCCTGTACCTTATTCTATAGATCCTAAGTCAGTGTATTTTAAGAGGAAAATTCAGCGCTTTTATATTTGTTATGATAGATCATTTAATTTTCCCTTCCATTTTACTTTGTGTTTATTATTTATTTACTTTCCCTTTTACCTGTCTCTTTGTTTTCATTTCTTCCTATGTTCTGCAGTTTTATGTACTTTCCTCAACTCAGAATCAAACATAATTTTCTTAAATATTTTTTACAAGTCCTTCATAATTGCCTGCTTTCTCAGACAATTTGGTACTCAATCCCTAGTTTAAAAAAAAAATGAAGAGGGGCTGGGGAGATGGCTCAGTGGAATAAGTGCTTCCCTGGCAAGCTCAAGGGCCTGAGTTCAATCCCCAGTTCCGCAAAAAAAAAAAAATGAAGAGCTGGGAAGATGGCTCAGTGGAATAAGTGCTTCTCTGGCAAGTGCAAGGGCCTGAGTTCAATCCCTGGTTCCACCAAAAAATAAATAAATAAATAAGATACTTTTATTTTTCTACTTTTCCTTCAAACCCCCCTCCTGCACTTTACTTAACTCTAGATTTTATTGAGAATTATTTAGAAATTTATGCTACTCAACTCTCAAAATCATTTTCCATATATATATATATGGATGGATAGATAGATAGATAGATAGATAGATAGATAGATAGATAGATAGATGATAGATGATAGATAGATAGATAGATAGATAGATAGATAGATAGATAGATAGATAGATAGATTTCAATTTATTTATTTGGTTCAGGGTCTCACTAGGCAGCTCAAACTCATAGTGATCCTGTCTCAGCCTCCCCAGCACTGGAATGACAGGCATGTGCCACCACATGTGGTTTCGATGGCTGGCTAAGCAGGAGGCTGGCACAGTGTGCATACCAGGGATCGAACCCAGGTCCTTGCGCTTGCCAGGAAGGTGCTTAGACCACTGAGCTATCTCCAAGGCCTTCATTAATATTTAATGCATGTGTTTCCAGATCTATTGCTTGCCGCATTTCTCCTCTCCTCTTTCATCTTATCTGAACGTGGAGAGATGCTGCTCTTCGTTCCTTAATTGCTCTGTAGTACTCCCTAAGTTTTTTCCTCAGATGGAATCTCTGAATCATTCACAGCAGTGAACAAATGATGAATGGGATGGGTGGGCAGTCTTGCCTTGGACCCTTTCCTGTGGAGCTTCTGTCAGCACACCCAGTGATGCCAATCCCATTTTTTTTTTTTCTCTATGTGTGACTCTTATTTTCATCTGGAAAGGTTTAAATGATCATTGTTCAATGTTCAGGAACTTTATCAGATCACAATTATCTTTTTTTGTTCTTTTTTAACACTTCCTTTTTGGAATTCAGTGAGCTCAACCTGTCATTCTAATCTTTTCTCTTAAGAAAACATGTTTAATTATGCCTCTCCATCTGTTTTGTTTTCTCTTCTAAAATGCTTCTCATTTGCATGCTAGGTTTCCTGTATCTGTAGTCCAGGGCACATGTGTTTTTCTTCATGATTTTCCTTATGCATTTGTCCATTAGTTCTGTTAAACTTCTAGTTTCTTTTTATTAGCATAAGTTTGTGATATATAATAATTACATTCATCTTGAGGAATTGGTACATACACATAGTACAATCACTTTTATTTTCCTTTCCACTCCCTTCTCAGCTATCCCCACATCTCCTTTGTGTCTCCACAAAGTTATTGCAGAGTTTTCAGTTCCTTCTTCTACCTTGCTTCTTATTTGTATTCCCATGAAGACTATGCTCTTCATTTTCCCATGAAGACTATGCTCTTCGTTTTGTCCCTCTCGTTAAATTTTACTTTCACAAATTATACTTTTTTTTTTTTTTACTCAAAAGAGTCTTAAGCATACATGTAGGCATGCATTTGGTCTGTATTTAAGTCTGCACTAGTGTTTCTACTAACCTTATCTACATTTATCTGTCTCTCACAGAGCATGCTTGCCTTGGGGCCATAGTTCTCCATGTTTAGTTTTCCTCCTCTTGTTACTTCCTTCTGTGTGTACAGTGACAGTCACAGAATAAATACCTCCCAGAGCATCAAAAGTATCAGTCGGTACTGCATAGGAGGAAGTGTCTCGGCCCCCCACCCCAGTATTCAAGCTGCAAAGGCTACCTAAACACAGGGCTCTTCCAGGTGTCTTGTTTTTGTTTTGTGGCCAGCTCACAGGGCTGGCATGGCATGTGGTGCCTGGGATCAAACTCCGGTCCCTGCACATTTGTTTGCCTAAGCTGGCACTTTAGGTCACTGAGCTTCTTGCCGGCCTCTAGTTCTTCCACTTTTGAGAGTTGACTTCTTCCCTCCCTCAAACTTATTGAAGAAGAGAGAGCACCTGAACTGCTCCATTCTCCAAGAAAAACCAACTCAAGCAGGGGCAGCCTCCCTCACCAGGGGCTGATCAGACCCTTATATACCTACTGAAGGGCTGACAAGGGTGAAAGAAAGACAAGGACAACATTTCAAGGGGGACCAGGAGGAAACTTGCTTCGACTGTACAAGCTCACCAAGCTCCACTAAAAACTCATTTTTATTAGCCAGCAAGAAGCACAGGGGTGGGATTATGCATCATTCTTTTTTTCATATAATCTTCATTTTATTTTCTTTTAATTTTTTTACTGAGAAACAAATATCAATGAGATAGTTTCAAAGCTGATTAATAAGACAGTTTCAATAATTAATACATTGTACATTGTTATCTTCTTAGTGGTTATCCATAGTATAAGAAGCAGACAGGATATCCTGCCCAGCACTATTAGTACAAATCTTTCTTCTCATTGAGTTAAGAGAAAGTAGCTGTATATCTATCCTAACTATTCTGTATATACAAATACAAAATGGTCCTTCCTTTGCATCCCCTTTTTTTGTTTACACCTGTCAGAGGTGGGTATTCCATTGGCATCTAAATACTAGAAGTGTGTGAATTCAGCAAAACAATTGAACACAATCCAGCAGTCCACAATAGTAGTGGGTTATCTTCAGAAGTTGTTGACTTGAGCCTTTTATGGCTCAGCATATTAATATGGCTTAACTATTTATGCCTCATTTTTATACTTTTCTGCTGAATGGTTAAGACCAAGATGAAGCAAGAAATGTAACTTTTCTATCTGATAAGGTCAGTCTCATCCCCTCAGGATTTACCCTGTACTGCACTTTGTAGATCCTTTGTCAGTGTCAGCCATGTGGATGAGTCATGGGCATTGCTTGACCAATTTGCTCTCTGTGGAAGCCTGAAAGAGTGTTTTCTCTCCATGTGACTCTCCTTAGGCACACTGTACATCATTGATCACATTCCTCTGTGGCTCCATAATCTCCTTATCAGAAAATTGGGGGCACAACTGAGTTACATGACGTTACAGTACTGGTTCTCCTATGTCCTGAGTCTTCGCTGACCTTGCAAGGCTAGGACCAAAATGTTGGCTGACCTTGCAGCCTTTCCATTTCTCCAATTTTTGATCTGCAAACTTAGGTTGTTAACTCTCCAGAACACAAGCTTATTATTACCCTTCAATATATCCAGTTCAGTTTACCCTCATTATCTATCTAAATATCAAACATCATAGGCATAACATGGAAAAGGTATTTTCCATCAAGTATTGATATGTTAAATTTTAAGTCCTTACAGACTATGAAGAAAAATACATTTTAAATAAGAATGAACACTTACATATATTTACACAGAAATTTAGAAATCTAACCATATACAGCATTGTAGCTGGACGGTCCTGTGACATTTTTTTCTTGTGTCTTTTTTTTTTTTTCATTTATTACCCTTTATTTAAAAAAACTTTTATTTGAAAGACAGTATAGTAATACTTGGTATGTCATGACAAGCAGTACGTATTTAGAAGACCAGAATGACAGGCATTCCAAGCATGACCCTTCTATTACACATTGCTATCTTCAGTGCAGTTGCTTGGCTCACAGGATATCAGCATATATAGGGTGAGAATCCTACCAATGAACTTCTAGGTTCAAACACCTGCTGATGTTTCTCAGCATCCCTGCCTTACCCATCTAGTGTGTATAAATGTATGTTTTTGCCCCTGTCATGTTTCCCAGCTTTTCTCTTTTCCCTCTCCTCATTGCCAATCCTCAATTTCTCACTTTCCTTTTAATTGTGTTATACCTTTCTATTTGTAATTCTTCTTTTGAGTACTTATACTGGGGAGACCATATGACATTTACACACGTGGGTCTGGCTTTCCTTATGATAGCCATTCTTTCCCCGTGAGATGGTTCAGTGTTGCTTGAATTTGCACTTCATGGATGGCTAGTCATGTGGAGCTTCTTTAATTTTGTCCTCTGAGAAGTGTGTGTGCATCTTGGACACCCTTTTCTGGATTGGGTCTTTAAATTTTGGGGCCCTAATGTTTTTTAGTTCTTTATAAATTCTAGAGAGCAGACCTTTGTGTGAGTGCTTATGAGTTAGGATTTTTTTTTTTTTTTTAATTTGTGGGTTGTCTTTAGACTTTGTTGGTAATTTCTTTTGCCAGGGAAAAACTTCTCAATAAGAGGTGGTCCCAGTTGTTAATTATTTCAAGTATTAGCCATGCAATTTGATTTTTGTTCATGAACTCTTTGTCTACCCCTTTGTCTTCAAGAGTTCTTCCTACTTTCTTTTCCAAGAGATTTAGTGTTTCCATTTTAATGCTTAGATCTTTAATGCATTTTGACTTTAACTTAGTGCATGGAGATAGACCTCAGTCAAGTTTTAGTTTTTTGCCTGTGGAAAGCCAGTTTTTCCAGCACCATTTGTTAAAGAGGCTATCTTTCTTCCAGGAAGTGTGTTTGGCCCCTTTGTTGAAGATCAAGTAGTTGAGTGTGTTCGTCCAGGCCTCTGCATCTTCTAATCTATTCCATTGATCTTCATGTCTATTTTGTTGCCAGTATGATGCTGATTTTATCACAGTAGATTTGTGGTATAATTTCAAGTCAGGAATTGTAATGCCTCCTGACTTGTGTTTGTTGGCCTGACTTTGCTATTCTAGGTCTTTTCTGGTTCCAAATAAATTGTAAGAATGATTTCTCAAGGTCTAGGAGGCATTTTGTTGGTAGTCTGATAGGGATTGCATTGAATCTGTATAACAGTTTTGGAGTATGGCCATCTTCACAATGTTGGATCTTCCTATCCAGGAGCAGGGAATATTTTTCCATTTTCTGAATTCCTCAACAATCTCTTTTTTCAGAGTACTGTAATTTTCCATGAAAAGATCTTTGACTTCTTTAGTTAGATTAATTCCAAGGTATTTCATTTTCTGAGGTGCTATTGTAAAAGGTATGCTTCTCTAATTTACCTCTCAGTATGCTATTGACTATTCGGTATTGACTTTGTATCCTCCTATGCTACTGAATTTGTGTATCAATTCTAGTAGCTTCTTGGTGGAGTTTTTTGGGTCTTCCAAGTAAAATATCATGTCATCTGCAAATAATGATAATTTAACTTCTTTATCTATTCTTATTCCTTTCATTTCGCCCTCTTGTCTAATGGCTCCAGCTAATGTTTCCAGAACTATGTTGAATAGGAGGGGTGATAGAGGACATCCTTGTCTTGTACCAGATCTAAGAGTAAAAAATTTCACTTTTTCCCCATTTGGAATTATATTAGCATTGGGCTGTCATAGATGGCTTTTTATCAAATTGAGGTAGAGGCCTTCTATTCCAGTTTTCTGTAAGACTTTGAACATGAATGAGTATTGGACTTTCTCAAAAGCTTTTTCTGCATCAATTGAGATGATCATGTGGTTTTTAGATTTAGCTCTATTGATATAGTGTGTTACATTTATAGATTTCAAATTTTGAACCATCCTTGCATCCCTGGGATGAATTCCACCTGATCATGGTGTATGATCCTCTTGATGATTTGCTGTATTCTATTTGCTAGGATTTTATTGAGGATATCTTTTTTTTTTCTTTTTGTCAGAACTGGGGATTGAACTCAGGCCCTTTCACTTGCCAGGGAAGTGCTTATTCCACTGAGCCATCTCCCCTGCCCCCTTATTGAGGATTTTTGCATCTATGTTCATGAGGGAGATTGGCCTGTAGTTCTCTTTTTTAGTTGTGTCTTTCCCTGGTTTGGTATCAGTATAATACTTGTCTCCAGAAATGATTTTGGAAGAACTGATTCCTTTTCAATTTCATTAAAGAATTTGTGGCATGTAGGGATTATATCTTCTGTAAATTTCTTGTAGAATTCAGCTGTGAATTCATCAGGAACTGGACTTTTCTTTGTCGGCAGGCTTTTTATTATGTTGCATATTTCATTGGCTGTTATTGGCTTATTGAGAGTTGTTGTAGCTTCTTGATTCAGTCTTGGTAATCTGTACCTTTCTAGGAATCTGTCCATTTCTTCTGTGTCTTCTGTTCTGTGAGTGTAAAGATTCTCAAAGTATCTATTGATAATCTGAATTTCTACTGTGTCTGTGGTGATTATGCCATTTTTATTCCTTATTGCTTATATTTGAATTCTTTCTTTCCTCTTTTTGATGAGATTAGCTAGGGACTTATCAATTTTATTTAGTCTTTGAAAGAACCAGATTTTTGATTTGTTGATTTTTTGGAACTGTTTTCTTCATCTCAATTAAATTAATTTCTGCTCTAATCTTTATGATTTCTTCCCATCTTTGGGCTCTGTGTTTGGTTTGCTCTTCCTCCATTTGTGTAGGTTTGGCTTTGTTATCATGAAATTCTTTAGTTGTTCTTTCTCATGGAAGTATTTCACTTCTCCATTATACTTGATGTGGGAGGTACAGCATTAGTGTGTTTATTTGTTCCCCTTCTGTTTTCCGAATGTGTGAGTTCATAGCTATGCATTTCCCTCAGAGAACTTCCTTCATCGCATCCCATAAGTTCTGATAAGTTGTGGTTAAATTTTCATTGAATTGTAGATATTGTTGAATTTCTTGTTTAATTTCATGTGTAACCCATTGATTACTGAGTAGAGTATTATTTAATTTCCATGTATTAAGGGTTGTTTTTTGTTTGTTGGTTTCTTTTGTCATTTATTTCCAGTTTCATAGCAATGTGGTCAGATAAGTTCTGTTTTCTTGCATATATTTAAGTATGACCTCTGGACTAGTATGTGGTCTGTTTTAGAAAATGACCTGTGTGCAGCTGAAAAAAATGTGTATTCAGCTGTGGCTGGGTGAAACAATCTATGTATGTTCACCAAGTCCATTTATTCCAGGCTCTGGTTTAGTTCTGCTGCTTCTTTGCTAATTTTTTGTCAGGTTGACCTATCATTTTGGGATAAGGGGGTGTTAAGGTCTCCTGTTAAGATTGTATCTTGAATATTAGATTTTTTCATGTCCATTAAGATTTGTCTCGTATAGTTGGGTTCCCACTAAACGTGGGAACGTTTAGTGCATAGATATTTATGAGTGTTACCTCTTCCTGTTGAGTTTTTCCCCTAACCAGTATATAATGGCCTTCTTTAATTCATTTTTGGTTTGAAGTTGAGACTGTCTAAGAACAGGATTGCTACCGCTGCTTTTTTCTGAGGTGCTGGGGCATGAAGTATTGTTTTCCATCCTTTGATTTTCAGCCTATGAATTTCTTTATGAGTTAAGTGAGTTTCTTGTATATAGCGTAGTGTTGGATTTTGTTTCCTAATCGACTGTGCTGGTCTCTTTCTTTTAATTGGTGAATTAAGTCCATTTAAGTTGATGGTTATAATTGAGATGTGTTGACGTATGATTGACATATTTACCTGCTATTGTTTACTCCATTTTGTCCTGTGTTTAATTGTTTGCTCTATTTTGTGGGTTCCTTCTGTTCTTGTTGGTAGAGTTCTGGTCATTTTGGTCTCTCTCTAGAACATCTTTCAATAGTCTGTGTAGGGTTGGCTTTGTTATCATAAAGTTCTTTAGTTGTTCTTTCTAATGGAAGTATTTCACTTCTCCATTATACTTGAAAAAAAGAATTTGCCAGGGTATAGTAGTCTGGGCTGGAATTTGTTTTCATACAGGACTTGAAGAACCCTGCTCCATGCTCTCCTTGCCTTTATGGTTTGTGCAGAGAAGTCGGCCATAATTCTGGTGGGTTTTCCTTTGAATGTGATCTTTTCTGTAGCAGCTTCCGGTATCTTATTCTTGTACTGGATTTCTGGGATCTTGCCTATTATGTCTCAGTGTGTTTTTAGATGAGTTTAGTTATTTGGTTTGTGCAGTATGCTTCGGTTACCTGAATGTCAGATTGTTTCTTCATATTTGGGAAGTTTTCTGCTATTAGTTCTGCCCATCTTCTTTTTATATCATTTGTATTGACTCCTTCTTTCTTGTTGATGCCTATTAGTCTCACATTGTTAATCTTTGCGTAGTCTTACAGGTGACGAATTATTTTTTCCTGCAGCCTCTTTGTTTTTAAGAGATCTTTTCTTACCTTTTCACTAGCTGCAGCAGCATCTTCAAGATCTAAAACTGTCTTCACTTTCACTCAAACAGTTTTGCAGGCTTGTGATTGAGATTTTAAGTTCCTCTACATCTCTTTGACTCTGCTTCATGTGATCTATTTCTTTCCTATATTCAAGGAATCCATCATTTTTCTAATTTCCTCTACTTTTCTTTTTATCAATGTCTTCTTTAGAAACATTTATTCTTTTACTGCAGAGTTTTTTTTTCAGATTGGGTTTCTTCCATATGTTTCTGCATTTGATTGTTTACTTCAGATGCTATTAATTCAGTTTTCTTTTTTTATTCCAGAAATTAGTTCTGCTCTGAGTTCCTCTGTATCTTTCTGCTGTTGTTTCTTTACCTCTGATGCTATTAATTCGTACATTCCAGTAGAGCTAGTATCCTCTGCCCTTGTTTTGGTTGGACTCGAGTCCTGTGATTTCATTTTGCTCCTTGTTTTTATCATTTTGCATAGCACTGACCTCTGACCTTTGGTGTAGAGCTTTGATGCAGTTATAACCTTAGCACCTAATGAAATTCAGGTACTGATTTACCAAGTTGTAGTTCATGTAATTGTGCCTGGCTTGGGTCTGGCTGCTGTGTTCAGCTCCTTCCTGTTGTTGCCTTTGGAGCTGAGCCTGTTTTTCCCCTTTGGCAAGATGTTCTTTTCCTGAATTAGCTACTTAGTTTTGACCTTAGTCTCACTGCAGGGACTACAGCTGCTGAGTTTCACCCCAGCCCTGTATGCCAGGCCTGGGCTGGGTCTGGAAGGGTATGGAGGGGACAGGAGAGTATGGAAGCTCTCCCACACACTCACAGGGCCTGTGGTTGGGCGGATCTGGAGCTCCCTACAGTGAGAGAGGAAGTTCTCACTCACAGGGCAGGCTGTGCTGGGTCTGGAAGGCTCATGCATCTTTCTTGACACCATTAAAGATTTTGAGAAGTAACGACAGAATAAACTTCAAAGGAAGTAAAAGTGAAAGGAAAGTCCTTCTCCTTAACTGGATCACAGGGCATGTTAGCAGGGAGGTAGCTTGCTCTCTTTTGTCCTCAGCAGGTATTGTCTTAGCCTGAGAGCACTGTGCTTATGAGTTTTCCACCTCACAGCCAGAAAATGTAGCTTTCCATGCCATTTTCTGTTCCCCAAGTGAAACAACACAGGCCTCAGGACTGGGGTATCAGCCAGCATCTTAACTCTTACACCGCCAGGTCCCCCACACTCCTCCTAGGTGTTGGAGAAACATCGTCAGCATTTCCCTAGTGGGCCCTCAATTGCATTCAGCCTGATGGTCTACACGGGGCTGGTCCTGGTCACCCCGGACTGCTGTAACAGCATATCACATGCAAAGACCTTGTAAGTCACAGAAATCCATTTCTCATGATTCTAAGGCTGGAAAGCCCAAAACTGAGTCACATACAGAATGTCTGTATCTCTGGTGGGGACTCACTTCTTTGTAGACAGCTGATTTCCCATGATGAAGGGGGTGGAGGGTCTCACTAAAGCCTCTTTTATAAGGGCACTAATTCTGTTTATGAGGGCTATGCCCTGACCTAATCACCCTTTAAAAACTCACCTCTAAGTACCATAACTTTGAAGTACATATTTCAAGACAGGAGTTGGGGGTGGAATAAACATTCAGACCACAACAGGCCTCTCTGCTACTGATTTCTAGCCTTGACTTGGGCATATAGAAAAACATAGCCATGCCTGCTCTCTCCTTCAGGACCATGTCAAGCTGGTGCCTGGCCCACATGTACCAGACCGTGAGAAGCAGGCATACTCGGACTGAAGAATCTCAACAGCCATCCTTCCAGTCCTTGTTTTAAATATCCACTTAGACCATATTTTAATATTGTCCTCAAGATTTACAGTTGGACAATTTAATGAGTGAATATGTGATACAAGACTACGACGGGCCAAATAGCTCAGTGGATTAAAGCACCTGCTTAGGCAGAGCACAGTGGCCAGGATTTATCACCAGCATGCTGTGCCGGCCCTGCCCCAGGGTGCGCTGAGATGGCAATTGAGACTGGGTGTGGTAGCACAGGTTGTAATCCCAGCACTTGGGAGGCTGAAAACAGGAGGATCACTACAAGTCTGATCTACATAGTGAGACCCTGTAGACCCAGATCTAAAATACAAAAGGAAAAAAAAAGACTAAGTAGAATCCAGAGGCCACCAGAGGATCACTACCTAAAGCCCACACATTAACCTGTTCACCTCTAATGCATTTGACAAGTTGCACCAGCCTTGGATTTGATTTTTATATGGGCTTCATGAACACATACTATTTTATTTTTTGCTTCTAACAATAATTAGAAAGAAGCTAAGTAGCTGTAGGGAACACTATTCAGAGAAGTAGAACATGAAAAAATCAATCCTGTTTATTCTCTTTTCAATAAAGAAGGAAGGGCCATTAGAGAAACTGAAAGCTAGTATGACTCTGGTGTTGAAAAGTCAAAGTGTAAGAGCACATGACATGTTTTGAGAGCACAAATTTCACTGTTTTCATTAGACTTGAATAAAAGTATAGTGATGTTCAAGTTTTCTATGAATTTTTTCTGTGTATCATTTATTATACTTACATAATATTTATTAGTTTTCTAGGTTTGTGGGTATTTCTTTTTCTAAGGTAATGACATGTATAGATATGTTTTACTGCTATTAAGTTGGACACCAATTTTAAAGAACATGAGGCTAGAATTATAGTTTAGTATCATAAGTTGCATGACTAAATTTTATAATGTAGTTTTATTTTATAGATCGCTTGAAAAACTGAATATTGATGGAAATTATTTGTTTTACTTGCCACCTGGAATTTTGAAGCTCAACCTGACAAAGATCTCTTTCGAGAATACTTATACTAATCATAGATTTTGGACAGAGAATTCTTTAATTAATCCACCAAAACTTACTCAAATTACTGCTTTGTTCATTGTCAGAAATAGTCTATATACATCTTATGACATGATCCCAGGGAAAATAAAGAGATTACTAAAATAGTGAGTACATTCTAAAGTATTTTTAGCCAAAATACATTTTTTTTTTCCTTTTCTTTTCTCCCTCCCTCCTTCCCTTCCTTTCTTCCCTCCTTCCCTTTCTTCTTTCCTTTTTTCGTTTTTTAATGTGGTATTGAAGATTTGAACTTAGGACCTCATACGTGAGCTACAGCCCCAGCTTTTTTAATTTCATTTGAGACAGAGTTTCACTAAGTTGTCCAGGCTGGCTTTGAACTTGCACTGCTCCTGCCTCAGCTACCCTAGTAGCTGAGATTATGTAGGCCTGTGCCACCACATTCAACAAACATGACACTTTTGAATATTTTAACTTTCTTTACTATAGGGCCAGAAGACAGTTTTAGCAACATACCTGCATTCCATACTACACAAAAAACTACATATACACATGAGTCTTCACATTTCCACTACTAGCTTTTCAAATACAATAATATAGTCTGAATTTAGTCCAGTCCACAGTATTCTCAAGTTACTACTCAACTCCAAAGCATGAAGGGTGGTTTGCTGAGGTGGGCCTTATGAAAGACCCCTAAGTCCCTGGGAGTGCAGCCCTGAAGGGAACCCTGGGGCCCAGCCCCTTCCTCTTCCTCTTTTGCTTCCTGACCATGAGATGATTTCATTCTGCTACTTGCTCTTACCATAACGTGCTACCCCACCACAGACCCCAAACAATGGTGCCAATCAATACTGACCTGGAATCTCCTAAACTGTGAGCCAAACTAAAAGTTTTCTTCAGAAGTTCATGGTCAGGTGCTTTGCTATAGTGACAGAAAGTTGGCTAACACAGCAGGCAGCTTGAACAAACTAGCACCTACTGGAGAAATTGAAAATAGTGATTAGAGGTCTACTGATAGAGAACCAGGCCCAGAATTTTTTTATATTCACGTATGGAGACGTTAATGCTCATAAAATTTGATTGCACCTGAGAAAGTAAAATAATAATAGTCATGACCCCTAAGGGCAAAACTTGTTTCTAAGAATTAAAACCAAACTAGTGAGTGGTAAGTATATATGGAGGAGGGGGGATTCTGGTCAGAGCTCAGTGGCACAGCACCTACCTGGCAAGCACAGAGTCCTGAGTTGGATTCAATGTCCAAAAACAAAATGTGTAAATGGGGCCAGGAGAATTCACCACAAGACAAGGAACCTGAACCTGAGCTTGTGAAATTAAATGTGAAACCAAACCAAGGGCTAAGTAATCCCAGAGCAACCTCTCTCTCAAGAACAAATGCTGCACTATGGACATAGCTGACTTTAGCACAATGTGTAGACTTAAGTAAAAACTGTTAAATATTGACTGGATGTTTTCTCCTTTCAGCACATCCAAATGTGAATGGTGTCGTGGGCCCAAGTTTGGTAAAGGTTTTGGTATCATCCGATCCTGCAATATTTTTGGAGCATTCCAGCTTCCGATTATGTTTCATGTCTGTTCTTCTTCCTGTTATAGAGAATTAAGAGAAAGCAGTTTTATTTTTGAAGGTTTTCTTGGCAAAAAAATAACTTTAAATATGGACTGGGTAAGAAAGCCCAGTGATGCATCATTTCGCCTCTAAGTGCCAATTCAGTTTATGTGTTAGTAATTCATGTCTTTGAAAGCACACACTCTGAGTGGAAGATGCTAGAGTCCTCACAGGTGGTTCTCTCTGTAACCATAGCTCCTCATAAAAGTTGATGATTGTTATGAAATTGTGGCGGAAGAATTACTCTGGAAGGATTAGTCACGAGCCTTTGGATTTCAATGCAGATCAATAAATTCCTTTCATAGTCAGTTTACTATAGAAAGATAATTGTTTCTTAGGTGTGGTCTCTTCACACATTCTTGTGAAATGACAAGGTAGAACTTCAAAGTCATCCCTGAGTTTTGTTCTGTATGTGACTTCCAAGTCATGCACCTGTGTACTCAGTATTTGTGCGTTTCTGTGAAAATCCATCTAGTGGCATCTTTCTCAATTGAAGTCTGTGTTTGGGAATAAAATATTACTCCTACTTTGTAGTTGTTTGAATTTACTATTGTGCTTTCAAAAAAGAAAGACAAATACAGTCACTAATAATAGCTACTTTCATCTTCATCACATACAGCTGGGATACACAGTGTTAGCCTGATTACACACTGTGTAAAAAAAAAAAAAAAAACTTACACAGTTACTTTGCAAAGAAACATGCACCCATAACAGGGCTTGGTAAGAGAAAAGAGAAAAAGTATCTTAGTGTCACAGTATTAGCTGGCATAGGATCACTGAATGCATAACATGTTAACTTAAATCTAGAGCACTGCCAGTTAAACTTAACCAAATGCAGTGGTTCAAAGGTGCATAGCTCATAAGAGGATGTCAGAGGAAGTGCTCACATCAGAGTCATGCACATCATTTAATATTTAAAGATAAAGTGATAAGGCAAAAAGATTTTTAATTTTTTATTAATTTGATACAGGGTCTCATTACACTGCTCAGAGTCACAGTGATCCTCCTGCCACAGCATCCCCAGCACTGGGATTACAGGTGTGCGCCACCACACCAGTGTCAGGGCCAGCATGATGAGCCTGGGCTTCCAGGACGGGCAGAGTATGCAGTACCAGGCACTGAATGCTGGACCTTCTGGGAAGGTGCTTATGCCACCAAGCTATCTCCCCAGCCCCAAAATAATTTTTTTTGACTACAGAATTCATTAAATTTGGATTCCTAGCCAGGTGAGGTGATACATACCTGTAATTAGGACACTCTGGGAGGCTGAGGCAGGAGGCTCATAAGTTCAAGCCCAGCCTGGATAACTTAGCACAACCCTTCCAAATAAATTTGAAATGTCCCCAAAGGCCACAAACACCAAAAGCTTAGTCCCCCAGCCTGAGCACCATTGGTAGTGGAATAAGCTGTAAGAGAAGGGGCCTTAAGAAAGGAAACCAAGTCATTGGGGTAGTGCACTGGAAGGGGATTTGAACCCTGGTTCTGTCCTGCCTCTTGGGTTCCGCTGCCACAAGGTGAGCAGACCTCTGGCTCACTGTCCTACCATGACCTACTGCACTGCCACAGACCCGAGGGCCATGGACTGAAGCCTGAAGCTGTGAGCCGAAGGTCCACTTGCTTCCTTCTAAGTTTATTTTCTCAGGCATTTCTTAGAGAAACAGAAAGCTAACGAAAGGGCTATTGCTGAGACTATGCCTGACTACATTTCCAAAGACTTTGGACTATGGTAATGAGAATGTGTACTATCTGGAGAAGCCAACTAGAAGAATCTTAGAACACAGTAAGTAGAGATTAACAGGCCATTCTGGAGAAGGTTCAGACAGCTGGGATCATAAAATTTGATGATAAGGATGCGACTGGGAATTGAACTAGAGACCATTCATTCTACACTTGGGAAAATAGTTTGTGTCCATTTTGCTTATGCCCTGAGACTTTGCGAGGCAACATTTATAGATGATGAAGCAGTTTATTTGGAGGAAGAAATTTCTAGACAGCAGTGCATCCCATTTCAGCCTGGATATTACTGAATGCTTTTAGCCATATTTACAATGAGAAGTAGAAGTATAAAAACTAAAAGATTTTTCAAAGTTGCATTTTCACTAGAAAAAGAGTGCACTTACAGTTGTGGTCCAGGAAGTTTGAAGAGTCCACTTTGGGAGCCACTGAAGCTGGAAATGAGTCCTGCGTGGGAGTGCAGGACAAGGCCACAGTGCCTAAAGGGGTCAGGCCACCTCAGTTTTGAGAAAAGAAACCTGCCTGGACATTGTGGGCATTTAGCTGCTAGGCAGCCTTGTGTCTTACAACTTTGCAAAGGTGTAAAAACACCCCTTTGGAGTCCTTTGCCAATCAGGCAGGGGCCACCACTTGACCTCAGCTCTTGTCTCCTGTCTTTATTTTCTAAATCCTCTCCCCACTTTTGAGACTGCTAAGAAACCAACATATCCCTACATTTGGTGCCCACAACAGGGAACCTTGGTAAGGAGATACTGATGGGCCAGACGACACGCCCAAAAATGTTTCCAGCAACAGAGTGGGGAAACAGATTGGTAGGTCAATAGTCAGCTTGGAGTGTTATATTGACAATTATCACATGAAAAGCATGAAGCATGGAGGTCTACTGACCTTAATATATAGAGAGAAAATGAGCTTAGAGAAACAGGTTTGAGAAAATGAAAACGGTAGATTGGGTTAAAAATGGGACAAATACAATCTCAAGAATCACAGAGGGGGGCTGCAGAGATAGCTCAGCGGGTCCAAGCACAAATGTGAGGACCTGGGTTTGATCCCCGGTGCCACATGCCATGCCAGCCACCAAGACCAGGCATGGTGGTGCATGCCTGTAATCCAGCTCAGGGGAAGCTGAAACAGAAGGATCACTAGGAATTCAAGCTGCATAATGAAACCCTGTATCAGATACATAAAATTTTTTTTTTTTAATCACAGAAATGTATGTATGTAGAAGTGGTTTTGGCATGCTTGATTGCTATATTTACTTTTCTGGATTGTGGTTAAAAGGGGTCTTACAGGGCCGGGTGTGGTGGCGCATGCCTGTAATCCCAGCACTCGGGAGGCTGAGGCAGGAGGATTGTTGTGAGTTTGAGACCAGCCTGAGCTACAAAGTGAGCTTAAGGCCAGCCTGAACTGCATAGTGAGACCCTGTCTCAAAAAAAAAGGGGGGGGGTCTTACAAGCACAAAGGACTCAGCTCACAGCTCTCCTTTAAAACCAAGTCCTGGGCTCTGGCAAGACAAGGTTGTGGGAACAATGGCAGCCACAGACAGTTTGAATGCTCTAGATCAATGAGGGAGTTGTCTTGGGGGACAAATGTTTCCCACAAATTTTATTTCACAAAACTTGATGATTGTAACTGAGTCACCAGCAATAATCCTAAACTTTTCTTTTTTAATCCCCCTCCCCTCTATTTTGTTTACTTGTTTGGTACAAGGTCTTGCTAGGCAGCATGGACTTGTAGTGATCCTCCTGTCTCAGCCTCTCAGTGCTGGGATTACGGGCATGTGCCACTGTTATGGGCAGCTAAATTAGACAGAAATATTATAGGCAATCAGACAGGGCCATGCCCTCAAGGAGACAAAATGGAAGACAAGGTGACTTGGAACTTTGGGAGAGACAGACACTCCTGTAGTGGGCCTGATCTCAAGACAAAAGAGTAAACAGATGCAGCCATGTACTTCCCTAGGGATGGGCTTCAGGGATTGATATTCTAAAAGGTACGAAGGGCCAGCCGGATAGATTAGTGGACTACATCACCTGCTTAGGAAGAGTGTAGCAGATGGGCTTCTAGCTGATCCCTGTTGTGGTGCGCTGAGACTGGGTGTAGTGGTGTGCTCCTGTAATCCCAGGGTTTAGAAGGCTGAAAACAGGGGAATCACTACAAGACCAATCTATGTAGTAAGACCCTGTTGACCCTGTACTAAATACAATAATAATAATATGAATAGGTATCAGTCACCCTAAAGACCCAGAAAGAGTCACTGACCCAACCTTCAACAGGAGGAGATCCTGTCTGTATTCATGCCCACCTGCTACATGACTCGCTCCCTCATTTGGTCCTAGATTTAAAATCAATTTTACCTAAATGGTGCTTGTAACCTTATTGGTTGACCATAGTTTTGTCCCACCTCATGCCCACCTAGAGAGTTCCCGTGTTTTCCACCTTAGACCCACCTCACCACATGGTTTTACTCTGTAAAAGTCCCTGGAAGAGATAGCTTCCCTCAGGTCCCCCTTCTGTCCCTCTCACACAGAAGCTTTCTTTCCTCCAACAAGAATTCTGCTCTTAACTTCTACTGTTTTTAAAATTCATTCTTCAGTTTTAGAGAACACGAACTCTGCCCTGCTATCTTTCAGGTTGGGAGTTTCATTCCCCTATATCACCACCACATCTGGTTTCAGTGGCCAGTGCAAGATGGGGCTGGCATGGCATGAAGTACAGGGGATTGAACCTGGGTTCCTGAGCTTTCCAGCCAGGCCCTTAGGCCACCAAGGTATTTCCCAAACCTTTAGGCTGTACCTTTTTAAAACCTTAAAAGAATTAAAACAAGCTGTTGCTACCTATAGCTCCACTGCTCCCTTTACCTTGAGTTTAGCAGAAATCCTAGGAGAGCAGATTATGGCCCCAAATGATTGGAAAGGAATAGCTAAAAAGGTCAGGTTTTATTGGTAGCAGTTATGGTGGGAGAAATACTTTGGGAGACTTTATGAACTCTGACAACACAGATAGAATCGAGGGCAGGGAGATGAGAGAGGATCCTCTGACCTGACATGGGGATCCTGAAAATGTATGAACTTTTACTAGGGTGGAGTTTAAGGGGCAGGTTCAGTGACACACAAGGAACTGACTGGGGCTCCCTTGTGTGTGCAGGGCAGGTAAAAGGAAGTTCTATCCTGGACTACAGTTGGGAAGAAGGAGGAAGTGGTCATTGGGAAGATGAGCTGTTACTAATCAGGGAAGGTGCCTTTGCTAGCACAGTCAGCTGATCTTTGAACTGGAGGCATGGGAGCAGACTAAGAGAGCTGCCACTGGGGCCTGGAGGGAACTTCCTTCAAAGTATGGGGCATCCCTTAATTTGGCTTGCGTTCAGCAGAGCCCTAAAGAACCTTTTCAAGATTTTGCAGCATGCTTATTGCAAGCTAGTAAGAGGATTATAAATGACACAGAATCCAGTAAATTAATAGTTCAGCAATTGGCTTTTGAAAAATGCAAAGAAATAACACAAATAGACTCTAAGAGCCCACAAAAGTCAGGCTACACTGCCTGAGATGATTCAGATTTGTGCAGATACTGGCCCCTCATATGTACAGGGAGCTAGCAATCAAGCATTGGGAGTGCTTTTCCCACTCCCCCTCCAGCCCTACCCCCCAGTTATGTCTGTGACCTGTGGTGAGTGACAACTGACAGTACAGGCTTGGATCTTACTTCTTCCTCCAGATCCCTATTACTTCCTAAAATGGGGCGCAAAATTATTCCTATTGCAGTCTATGGACCTGTGCATCAGGGTACAGTAGGTCTCCTGCTAGGCCACAGCAGTCTTATTTCAAAAGGTCTCCACATTTTGCCTTGTGTCTTCAATGATGATTATACAGAAGAAATCAAAGTTCTCATTTAATCTACCCAAATCATTGCTCAAATCCCTCCAGACTCTCATATTGCTCACTTGGTCATTTTTCCCTTTGAAAAAATGTGAAAATGTTATAAATAAGGAAAAGGGATCCTAGGGTTTTGGACCTTCTGATGCCTATTGGGTTCAACAGATTAAACAAAATCCATCTGAGATGGAATTAATTATTAAGGCAAAGATGTTTAGAGGGCTGTTGGACGTGGTGCAGATGTTTCAGTTACTGCCCAACACTGTTGGCCTCTGCAGGTGGCCACCACAGGCTCACAGTGGGTGGGCAGTTCATCACCCTAGCAAAGGGCTTGGTTGCTAACTTGAGGGCTGCAGGAGGCCATTCTGAATATTTCTCTCCTTATGTCTTCTCTATACACTGGTCAGTGTATGAGGTCATGAGATTTTTCGTTAGTCTTAATTCCATGATCACTCATCAGATATTATAGCAAGGTTTCTCTCCCACTTAAGGCTTGGTTAAAAATAGTAATCATCATCATCATCATCATCAAGGGAGAGAAAAACATCTTCCTTTTTTATTTTATTTATTTATTTATTTTCTATTTTAGGAAAGGGTCTACAGGGTGTTCAGAGTCTCACTCATAGATCAGACTTATAGTGATCTGCCTGTTTACAACCTCTGAAGAGCCAGGGGAAGGGGTGTGTGCCACCACACCCAGTTTCAGTTGCTTTCTCAGCATGCCCCAGAGGCAGAACCAGGACGGCGGGCCCTTTACCCTCTTGCATGCACTTTTTTTTTTCATTTATTTTTATTTTATTAAAATACAAATGTCAATCAGAAAGTTTCAAGACACCTTAACCATACACATTCGATGAATTAATACATTGCAAACTGTTTTCATAACGTTTTGGTATTGTACAAGGGGCATACATGATATTATATTTACAGATATTATTTTAGCAGATATCTCTTATCAGTGAATTAAGAGTGTAGTTGCTTACTTATCTTATTTTTTTATACCTGAATTATATCAAAAATTCAATAATTATTTACCTAGTGGATGACCATAGTACTAAAAGCTGACATAATATCCTGTCCAACCACCATTAGTGCAGATCTTGCC
>PVKA01007908.1:60492-75626 GCA_004027165.1 Ctenomys sociabilis | reverse complement strand
TCTGGAGGGTTAACAACCTATGTTTGCAGACCAAAAATTAGAGAAAAAGAAAGGCTGCAAGGACTACCAACATTTTGGCCCTAGCCTTTCAAGGTCAGTGAAGACATAGGAGAACCTATTGTGTAACAACATATAACTTGATTATGTCCCAAATTTTCTGATCAAGGAGATTATGATCAAGGAGCCACAGAGAAATGTGATCAATGATGTAGAGTGTGCCTAAGGAAAGTCACATGGAGAAAAAACATTCTCTCAGGCTTTCACAGAGAGCAAATTGGTCAAGCAATAGCTGTGACTCATCCACATGGCTGACACTGACAAAGGATCTACAAACTGCGGTACAGGGTTTCAGGATAAATCCTGAGGGGACTTGACTGACATTATCAGATACAAAAGTTACATTTCTTGTTATATAGGTCTTGCTTTATCTTGGTCTTGGCCATCCAGTAGAAAAGTATAAAAATGAGGCATAAAAAGTAAAGCCATATTAATATGCTGAGCTGTAAAAGGCTCAACAACTTCTGACATTGTCAGTCCTATAGATAACCCACTACTATTATGGATTACTGGACTATATTGGAATATTTTGTTGAATTCACACACTTACAATATTTAAATGACAATGGAATACCCTTCTGTGACAAAACTAAACAAAAAAAGGGATACAAATGAATGACCATTTTGTATCTGTATATTCACAATAGTTAGGATAGATATACAACTACTTTCTCTTAATTCAATGAATAAAAAGGTTTGTACTAATACTGTTTGCGGACAGGATATCATGTTTGCATCTTGTACAATGAATAACCACTAAGAGAACAATATGCAATGTATTTATTATTGAAACTGTCCTACTAATTGGTTTTGAAAATGTCTCATTAAAATCACTTTAAAAGATGTTTCCACATGTGGGTCTGATTTATTTGACTTAAGAGTATTTCCTCTAGATGCATCTATTTACTGATGTAATACTCAAATTTATCCTCTTTTAATAGCTTAATAATACTCCATTGTACAAAAATACCACATCTTCTCTATCCATTCTTCAGTTGATGGGCATTTGGGTTGTTCCCAGGATTCAGCTGTAACAAAGTTATTTTTTTAAATGTATTTAGTACGGGATCTACAGGGTCTCACTATACAGACCAGACTCACGGTGATTCTATCTTTAGCCTCCTAAGAGCTGGGATTATAGGCATGCACCACCATGCCCAGTCTCAGTCTCAGTCTCAGAGTGCTCAGGGGTGGGGCCAGCACTACATGTGGTGCCAGGGATCGAACCCCAGTGCCTGCACTTTGCCTAAACAGGTGTTCTATTCTGCTGAGCCTCTGGTTGTCCCAGTTATTGATATTACAAAATATATGCATATAAAACTAGAAGAAAAAGAAATGTATAAGAAATTAAGAAAGGGTCCTTTAAAAACTTCTCTAAATATATCTTCTCTAACAATGGAATACCCATCTCTGACAAACCAAGAAAAAAAAAATGGGGGGATATAAATGAACAGTTCTGTAGTGAAAAAAATATATATGTATATACAAAATATGATAGACATAAAGCTTTTCTTAGTTCAATGAGAAGAAATATTGTACTAAATTATTTCATGTCTGCTTCTTGTACTCTGAGTAACTACTACGAAGACAATAATATGCAATGTATTAAGTATTGTAACAGTCCCACTAAACTGTTTTGTTTTTGGTTTTGGTTTCTTTTTACAGAAGGATCTACATAGTGTTCAGGATCTCACTATTAGATCAGACTCAGTAATTCTCCTGTTTACAGCCTCTTAAGTGCTGGGATTACGGGCATGGACCACCACACCCAGTCTCAATTGCTATCTCAGTGCATCCTTTGGGCAAGGCCGGCATGGCAGGCCCAGGGATTGTACTCCTGGCCCCTGTTCCTGCTTTCAGGCTCTTTAATATGCTGAAGTATTTGACCAGCCTTTACTAACCTGTTTTGAAACTCTCTTATTGCTAGTTTTTTCTCATTAAAATCAATAAAAAATTATATATATATATATATATATATATATATATATATATATATATATATACAGAATACTTAGCATAAATATACAGCTACTTTTTCTTACTTAAATGAGAAGAGGGTTTTGAACTGGTACTATGTGTGGCTACTACGAAGACAATATGCAATGTATTAATTATTGTAACTGTCCTACTAACCTGTTATGAAACTGTCTCATTGTTTCTCCTTTCTCAATAAAATTATTTTGTTTTAAATCTAAACAAAAATCTAAGAAAATCAAATAAACTTATATGGATAGAAAAAAAAGAAAGAAATTAAGAAGAGGAAAAGTATAAATTGCGCTGCTAAAAACATGGGTTCAGCTGGGCGTGGTGGCACATGCCTGTAATCCCAGCACTCGGGAGGCTGAGGCAGGAGGATTGTTGTGAGTTCGAGACCAGCCTGAGCTACAAAGTGAGCTTAAGGCCAGCCTGAACTGCATGGTGAGACCTTGTCTCAAAAGACAAAAAAAAAAAAAAAAAAAACATGGGTTCACATAAGTTGCTGTGGTATGAGGTTTTCAGTTCTTCTAGAAAAATACCCAGGAGGGTATTAAGTAGCTGACCTAAATGAGATCCTAGCTTTTTTAAGGAATTTCCACACAGATTTCCATAGTGCTTGTGCCAGTCTGCACTCCCACCAACAGTGCAGGAGTGTTCCTTTACTCCACTGCATCTCTAGCATTTGTTATAGGCTCACTTCTTGATATTAGTCCTTCTTTCTGGGGTGAGATAGAATCTCAATTTTTTTTTTTTTTTTTTTTTTTGTCTTTTTGAGACAGGGTCTCACTATGCAGTTCAGGCTGGCCTTAAGCTCACTTTGTAGCTTAGGCTGGTCTCGAACTCACAACAATCCTCCTGCCTCAGCCTCCCGAGTGCTGGGATTACAGGCATGCGCCACCATGCCCGGCTTAGAATCTCAATTTTAATTTGCATTACTTAAATAACCAATGATGTTGAACATTTTTTCATATATTTTCTTGCCATTTGTAAATCTTCCTTTGAGAAGTGTATATTCATCCTAGATGTCCATTTTGAATTTGGATGGGTCTGGTTTTTGTTGGTCTATTTCAATGAAAGCAGGGAAATAGACTGTTCTAGCATATCCACCTCCTCTAAGGAGACTTAACAACCCAAAATCATAAAGAATTCTAAATATATTGGAATAATACATAAATGATCTTCATGCCCACACAATCCAGTTACATACCCCAAAATCACCCATTAGAAGAGGAAGAGAAAAAAATAGCAGGAAGCTGTAAGGGATTGCCAGAGTTGAAACATATGGTCACCTATGAGGGCAGGGACACAACAGTCACATCCAACCACATTTTGATAGTTATACTTCTCTGTGCATTCTCCGTTCCCAATTTAAAAAACATGCAGGAACCACAGTAGGTACAGATGAGGACACTAAGAGATGGTCGCATGTCCTCCAGGGCATGTGCCAATTCAGCAAAGACCTGTGCTACTTGATCATGGTGCACAAAACTCATTTCAATATTAGAATCATAGCACTCCACAGAGGAAGGATACAGCCCTTGAGATAAATGGCTCAGTCCAGCACTGAAGTGTAACAGGTCCTGAAGGATGCCTAGGGAAAAGTGGTTCCCATAACAACTGAAAGTCTTGATCCAGGAGCAGCATCTCAGGGCAGGCAAGATGGCAAGCAGATGGGAGTCTATGAGGCCACATTGTTCTAAGACCAAGGTCTCCATGATGCTGGCCAGTTTGTCTATCTGAAGCTGGAGGGTCTCAGGATTCAATGATTCCATTGAAATCCACCTTAGAGTCAGTGACTTGAGCTGGCTTGTGCCTGCCCATTGGGATAGATGTTTCAGGTCAGATTCCTTCAGTGGACTGAAACTCAAGGAGAGGACCTGCAAGGCAGTCTGGCTCCTTAACAACATAGGCAGAGTGCCACTCAAGAAAAAGACTTCATCCATAAAAAACACTCAGAGATTTTGCAGCTGTTCTAAGTGAAAAGCATAGACATGGGAATACCACTTCTTTTCTTGAAATGATATAAACATTTCTTGACTCACATAGCAAGTGAAGTGTGTGACGGTTTTTCATCTTCTTGACATGAGGAACAAATGCTTTTATGCTTTCCTAACCTGTCACTGAGCAGATAGAGCTTATGGATGGAGTCCAGTTGCACAGCTTGCAGATGCTTCAGGATTATGAAGACATCACTGAAATGGATTCTGACCTTCTCACAGCACAGGTGTACTGAAGTTTTTCTCCCCTTGACCCACTTCAAGAGGCAGAGTTGTACCTTGTCTTGTGTGTCGCAAGATGAACTCCAGCATTTAAAGCAAAGGTTTGCAAATATTATCAAGGTCGGCTCTTTGTCAGTCACCCCAGGTTTGCCATTTGTCTCAAGACTGGCAACTGATGCATGAGCCGTTTTCATGGTCCTGGGTCCTCCAGTCCAGAAGTCATGAAGTACATTACTCCAATCCATCACCTGCAGTTTCCACTTTCTTTAGGACATCATTGTGTTCCCCATGAAGGCATCCTTGAATAAGTCATAGAAGACCAGGGTGGACAGGTCATTCAGAGCAGTGTTGGATCTTGTCACACTCTTCAGCAGACTATGCTTGACCAGCTCATACAGAGGCTGTGGATCATGCATTCTCACTCTGAGATATTTTGCTGATGCCAAGGTAGATCTGTGCTGGGAGAGGTGAGCTGTTCATGGTGGTGAGAACCATCAAAGAGAAAGGCTGCGGCAGCGGGAAAGACAGAGCTAAATGTGTTTCTTGTATGCAGCATATTGTTGGATCAGGAATGACCAATTTTGCCAGTCTGTTTCTTTTGATTGGCGAATTGAGACCATGAACATTGATGGTGATAACTGACATGTACTGACTTATCTTATTTTTTTTTTTTAATTTTATGTATTTGGTACAGGCTCTCATTACGTAGCTTGGACTCATAGTGATCCCCTGATCCTCCTGTTTTCAGCCTCCCCAGCACTGGGATTACAGGCATGAACCACCATGCCTAGTCTTGGTAGCTAGATCAGAGCGCCCAGGGATGGGGCTGGCACAGTATGTGGTGCCAGGGGTTGAACCCACTTGCCTAGGTAGGTGCTTAGTCCACTGAGCTATCTCATTGGCCATGTTATTTTCATGTTGTTGGCTCTTCCTTTTATCCACCTCACCCATTTTACTCTTTGTTTTGCCTGGTGGATTCCCTCTGTTGGGGTTCACAGAGTTATAGATGTTGTTATTTCTTTCTACAAAGTCCTTTAGAATATTCTGGAGTGCTAGTTTCATTGTCAGAAATTTCCTCAGATGTTCTTTGTTATGCAAGTGTTTTATTTCTCTATCAGTTTTTTTTTTTTTTGTTTGTTTGTTTTTTGTTTTTTTAATCTTTTTAAGACAGGGTCTCACTATGCAGTTCAGGCTGGCCTTAAGCTCACTTTGTAGCTCAGGCTGGTCTCGAACTCACACCAATCCTCCTGCCTCAGCCTCCCGAGTGCTGGGATTAAAGGCCTGTGCCACCACACCCGGCTTCTCTATCAGTTTTGAAGGGTACATCGATCTGGGTTGAAGGTTGCTTTTCTTTAGAATTTGAAATACTTCACTCCAAGTTGTCCTTGATTGGAGGGTTTGTGTTCAAACCCTCAAAAAAAGCTGTGATTCTGATAGGCTTTCCTTTATAGGTGATTTCTTTCTTTCTTTTCCCTAACAGCTTTCAAGGTTCTATTGTTGTGCTGAATTTCTAGAATCTTTACTATTATATGCTTGATAGATTTTTTTTTTTATTGTGGCTAATTAGAGTTCTATATGCCTCACTTATTGTATGTCAAATTCTTTTTCTCTAGCAGGTAAGTTTTCTGCCATGATGTCAGTTTTTTTGATATTGTTTGTGCTACTGCCTGCTTTTCCATTGACTCAAATCAATCTTAAGTTATTCTTATTTGCCTCATCTAGTAGCTGCTGGATTGATTTCTCATGGCGCCTTATTTTAAGAAATCTTTAATTTCCTAATCACTAACGATAAGCCTATCTTTCTCTGAAATCCTGCCCTCAGATTGGTTTAATCTGCTTCGAACACTTTCAACAGAATTTGTATCCCCTGGATATCTGCTTGAATCTGCTTTATAGATTCTTTTTCTTTTCTTTTCTTTCTTCTTCTTCTTGCCTGTATCTGTCACTAAGCATGGTTTTTACTGTGGACATCACCTCTGTAATTATCTGAGAAATTATTTCTGATCTCGTTTTTGAGAGCCTCATTCAATTGCTTTGTTGTTACCGCTTCAAAGAGACCTTCTGGATGGTCTTTGGATTGTCTCACCTTACTGCTCCCTGGGTTTGCCTTTAGTGAACTGGATATTAGGGGTTGCATCTTGTTTAAGTGTCTTCTCATTTTCTTTCCTTTTTAATTCCTGGGGTAAAATTCATAAATTACCTATGGTAGATAGCTTTGTTGCTACTATTTAGAACCCTTAAGAAATGACTACTTCCTTGAGTTATCTTCCAGGTGTAGTTGCTTTTGGGGTTCCTACCTCTTCAATTTGTTGGGGATGAGAAAGCGCTACCTGTTTGGCCCACGTGTTCTTTGGCACTGCACCACAGTATCTTCTGTGACCCTTAATCAATCTCAGTCTTGGACTACCAGGAAGAACAGCTGTTTCAAACAAGTATGTCACTTTTGGTGATAGTGATACCATCAGCAATGACAACAGCATCAAACACAGCCTAGAAAATGACAAACTGAGATAATCACTAAATTCCCACCTTTAACTACATGCACTGGATTTATGGTTATATAAAAAAAATCTAAAACCAGAAAATTACATGCATTATATAACTACTTAATATGTCACTTTTGCCCTCGGGTTAAAATTTAAAATACAAAAGTGGAGGAAGAGTCTCAAAGTAATGGTGGAGGACAAAGGGGGATCACACTACCTTGGGGAATCTGGTGCAGAAGATTGGAAGGAAAGAGAGAAGAAAAAGATAAAAAGAACAGAACAGAACAAGAACCATAAAGAGGTTAGAAAGCACATTCACACTCATATAAAAATAAGATCAAATAATGGAGAAAAAACAAAACCAAAAAATACAAACAAAACCCATAAGAAAAAAACAAGGAAAGGAAGGAAGGAAGGAAGGAAGGAAAGAAAGAGAGAGACAGAGAGAAAGGAAAGAAAGAAAGAAAGAAAGAAAGAAAGAAAGAAAGAAAGAAAGAAAGAAAGAAAGAAAGAAAGAAAGAAAGAAAGAAAGAAAGAAAGAAAGGACCCACTTCCATATATGCCTCCACTGTTCCTGGTAGACAACATGTGAAGACAGAGTCCTGATATCTATTGATTTATCCCAATAAGCCAGCCATATGTATGTATGTATTTATTTATTTTTGGTGGAGGGAAGGGGGTAATGGATGGTCTCAGTGGGCCTGCACCTTCTGGCTGAGAACAGCCTCATTTGGCCTACAGCCATCAGCATACCTTCCACAGGTCTTAGCCCAGCTTGCAGTCACTAGATGGAACTACAAGCTACTCTGGGTTCTAAGTTCATTTGGCCCTTCTCCAAGATAGTTCCTAGCCAAACACTCTGATGTGGGACATATGAGCCCTCAGCACTCACCACCAGCTAGTGCAGTCCTTCACAGCTGCTGCTCCCCTCCACTGCTGCATCTCCTTGTGGAGACCTCTGGAGACACCAGCAGTCACTGTGAGTCCACAAGTTTGAATCTCTCCTCTCATGCAACAAGTTCCATCTCAGGGAAAAAGCACCTATGGCTACCTCCATCTTCTTCAATTGAAGTTTTACTCTTTACTCCCTCCATGGGCTTCAATTTATGCTTCAGATCCTTCCTAGATCCAGGGGTCCCACTTCCCTCGTTTTTCCCCACATTGTTAAATTACAGCATCTTCACAGCGACTCTCAGAGAGGCTTTCACTCTGCTGTTTACCATTCTCACAATTTTGGTGCTCCCTCATGGAAAGCCCCAGCTACTTCTAACAAGACATGTTCCTCCTCAAACCATGCCACCTTTCTATCAAAACAAAAGAAACTGAGGCTAAAAGACATGAATGCGAACAAGTAATTCTCCATCCATAGACAGCCAGAAAAGAACGGACACACCACTTTATGACCCTGATTTGACCCTCCTCTGTGATGGCAGTTCCTTCATGGAAAATGGACAAGGGAAGCGAGGTATGCAGTACTGCCTCTACATCAGATACCTACATTTCCTTTCTTGCCCCTGGAACTAGTGCTCAGCCAACAGCACTCATAGCTCTGACCTTCACTTTATAATCAGGACAGAAAGTCAATATTTATACTGATGATGATTATATGTGGTTAGCTTCAACTATAGGACAACTTAATAGAAAGGTCCTTTATGTTGAGAACAAAAATTACTGTTATTCTCATTGGCCTAACTACTAAGTATGTAGGAGATACATCTTCTGAGCAGTGTATACACACCATACCTTTACAGGGTAGAGACTGCTTTGCAACAGACTGATTTAGTCACCTAAAAGTAGATAGGAAGTCCCCAACAGCACTATTTGGTCCTGTGGAACCAATCCATGGCCCTGACCACCCCCTGGATGGATAAAAGCACTGCACAGTGGCATTTGCGTGTTTACGGGGCAGGAGTGTGAAAAGTATCGACAAACCTGCCAACATACCTTGTCTAAGCCATCGATGGCCTAGAAATGTGTTTCACTGGTAATGATCATCTGACTTCTATCTTTAGCTCTTCCCTAGGATTAGAGGATGTCATGGAATACATCAAGGCCTTGACTAACTATGCTCAGTGGGCTTTAAATGGCACCATGCCTGGTCTCTGAATAAAAAGTGAAATTAATGAAGGAAGCCATCCTCCAAAATCAGATGGCATTAGACATTCTAACAATAGCACAAGAGGATATTTGTGCAATTGAAAAGGCTGAATGTTGTGTGTACATTGCTGATCCTTCTGCTAATATCTTGATGACTGTTCAAGACATTAAACAATAGGTTAATGCCAAGTCAGATTCTGAAATTCCCTGGACCTTCTCCCTATTCTCTTCGTGGGAGGCTATTACCTGCTCCTGCTGGTAGCAACTTTTGTTGGTTGTATTCATAATAATCTTGGTGCTATTATTATTTGGCTCAAGCATATTTAACTGTTTCTTTGGCTTTGTCTCCCCCAGACTTAAGGCTATTACTCCTACCCAAAATAAAAATGCCCCACCATCTATCCAGGGCCTTTAAAAAGACTCTCTGGAGTATTTCTGACTACCAAACACAACTACATCACAACTATGACCCCCTTCAGCCTGAAGTAGCCAGAGCAGTCATTACCCCTTCCCTATTCAAGGCATTCAGGGGTGCCTCTTCAGTGGGAGGAATGTTACAGGTAGCTAAGTTAGTCAGAAATTATACACAATCAGACAAGGTGAGGCCCACAGCAGAGCCAATGCAAAGGATGGGAATACACTGCAGGTGTGGGAAGAGGCACATTCCTTAGGGGCCACACCTCAAGACAAAAGATAGAATGAAGACACCTACCAGCTTCCCCAGGGATAAACAATGACTGATATTCTAAATAGGACCTAGGAAGGGGCCAGGAGTGTCTCTGACCCAGCCATCCAAGAAAAGCCTTTGTCCTTATATACTTATGACTGCTCCCCCACTGGATTAGTACTACCAAGGATGATACTAAGATGCTATCCTTGTATTCTTATTGCCCATAGTTTTGTCTCACCTTCCACCCATTTTGAGATTTTACTCCACAAAACTTACCTGGAGAAGTGGGCTTGAGAGTAACCCACTTTGCAGGCTTCCTTCTGTCTTTCTTAGACAGAAGCTTTCTTTCCCCCAGTAAATATTTCCTGCTCCTAACCTCTGTTGTTCCTTAGAATTCATCCTTCGTTTTGGGGGCCACAAACTTGGCATATTGGACCTCTAGCAGGTTGGCAGTTATAACCTTTCCTTTATATTATTTGGATTACTTGAATGTCCATTATCATCCCTATATCAAGACCTAGAATTTCCTCTTCAATTGTTTCCAATCTAGGCTCTAGTGAGAGGGAATTTAAATGCTTGGGGAGGGGAGATGGAGGAGAAGTGGCTCAAGAGCAGGCAGTCACAGCCAGTGGGCAAAAGCCAGTGCAAACACAGGGCTGGGGAGTGTGACTCCATGGTAGAGTGCTTGCCTCCCAAGCAGGTCCTCGCCCCAGTACTGCAAAACACAGCCATCAAGGGGTAGGGTGGGAGTAATGCAAAGGGTACACAGCCTGCATATCTAGTTATGGGAAATGGGGGAAAAAAAGTAGAAAACAATAGGGCCCTGGCCAGAGGCCACCAGCAGTTCCTCATACACTGGCTAAGGGAGTATTGGTGGGAGGTTTTATCGTCACCAAGAAACATCACTTTCTGTATCTGGGAACCGCTTTTAGGGCTGACAGCATGACAATGTAAGCGTTAAACATTCAGTGGATCTTAGCATGACTTTAAAGAGCCTCCTGCCTCCCTACACAGTTTCTTAACATTTCTGAAGTAGCACAGAGGTCTGTTTTTCAAAATGTCCATACCACTAGTTTTGTGTATCTCCAAATTTTTACCCTCTTTTCTTTGAACTGATTTTAGCTGTTGAACATTGTGAGAAAACAGAAACAGAAGTCCTACTTGAAAAAAACAAAGCCTGGACAGTAAATGCAATTTCAGAGAGCATTTTCGGGTTCTAATGGGACATGTCATTCCCATTATAGGACTCCAGGCAAATTCCCAGGCAGCAGGTTTCTTCTACTGTACTAATGGTGAATCTCTGTGGCTACTTCTTCAGAATAGCTCCTTCTGTTACAGCTAAGGGAACTCCTAGTTCAAAGCTTAGATTCTGACACTTTGAAGACAGCCCCCCTTTCAGTTGCCCTCCCAGGAGCTCCCTTCGCACTGTGGCCCCTGTGAACACCAAGGTTAGAAAGATCCCCAGGAACACAAAGCTAACAACAGTGAGACTAACCAGTGCAGCAGTGACAGCACAGGGTAGGTCGGCCATCAGAGCACTGGCAGCCAGCCATAGCATTTACTTCCTCTAACCCCATCTATTTCTAAACACTTAGCTGAAATTATTTTTCCTACGATTAAAATGATGTTGATTCCTGTTTCTGAAGCCATGACCTATGCCCCTAGACTCTTCCCTCCGTCACTCTGCCAACAGCCCTTTGTGAGAGGCCTTTGTCCTCTTGGCCCAACATCACTGTAGGTCATCACGGGTTGTCAAACAGTCTTTAGTGAATGAACAGCTGCTCAACTTTATGGAAAAAAGTGCAAACTAAAATCAAGATGAGAGAAGATCAAAAGGCAGGCAGTGTAAAATGCCACCCAGGTAATAGGCAGTAGGTCCTATGCTACTAGGAACTGCTACATCTTCCTCTCTGGAGCAGAAGCCATCTGACAACATTTAAAATGCAGATTGCCTTTGACCCAGTCACCTCTCTGAGAAACTGCTCTAATGATACTTTTGCTCATTGGTCGGGGTATGTACTGCAGCTCTCTCTGCTGCTATCAAGACTAGAAACTGCTTCCAGGCACCTTGCCTGATGAAGTCAACTGTGAGCACTGCTTTTTAAGGAAAACCAGATCCACCCAGAAGAATGACAGTCACACTATGCCTGCTGACAGAAAGTGATCTTCAAGATATATTTCAAAGTCAAAAAAGCAACATACAGCCAGGAATTATGGCTGCCTGTAAGTACAGCTTGGCAAGGGACTAAAGCAGGAGGATTGTAAATTCAAGCTCAGAGGGGGTAACTTTGTGAGTCAGTAAGATCTTGTCTCGGAAGCAAAAGGGCTGGGGGTGTAACTCATTGTGGAGACCCTGGGTTCAATCCCTACTCCTATCAAAAATAAAAAAGAAGAGGGGAGGGGAGGGGGGAGGGGAAAAAGAAAATAAAAGAACATGCATACCAAGCAGGCAGTACACTGCTGCTGGTGATTTATGAGAATACAAGGTTATACAGACACATGCAGGCATAATTTCTCAGCATCTTTGGAGATCAAAAAAGAAATGGAAAATGTGGACTGTCTGGAGAAAACATGTGGTTTGGTATTGGAGGAGAAATGACTTGGTCCCAGCCATCCTGTGGTCTTTTACGAAATCCATTTATAAGAAATAACCATTTGTCCAGGTTATTTTTTCTGAAAGAAGTTGAAACTGTTCAGTAATGTGTTTGTAACAAAATACTGCAAGACAGAGAATTGTCAACGGCTACTTAAACACAGACACCACCTCACCTGGCAGAGTTGGAAGCAATTTACACCAGTGGTTACTCTGTAAATCAATGACTGCTGCCTCCCCCACTGGAACACAAGTGGTGCTTGGGCTTAAGCTCTTGAGCAGATTCTTCGTCAGTAAAATGAGGGAGTTGGCCTAAGTCATCTCTTAGATCTGCTTTCTGATGCAAAATATCTGTTATTTTCCTTAAATCCAATTTCATATTCCTAAGAAACAATGAACACAGAGCAATGGGCTCTCAGTACATTCTCCAAAGTGTATCAAAAAACTCTTAAGCCATCCATTTAAAATAATTTTACACTGAAGCATCCTTTAAATATATTCAGAGCACAGAATTTATTGAACACAATACGGAGACAGCTCATACAAAAGTTTATGCATTGGCAGGGTAGGTGCCATCAGACTAACACAGGACATGTAAGAACATGCTGCGAATATGCTCTTTCAATCTGGACATTGCAGAAATACATATCTTCCCTCCAGGAAAAGTAAATCCAGCCATAAGACCATGAATCTATTACATATCAGGTAACCAAAATGGATGGTGATAAAGTCTTTTCCTGAACCCACTTTTAAAATGAGTTCTGTCTCAAATCAGGAAACACAACTTGAAATACATAAAAGAAACATGAAAATGAACGCATTCTAAGCCATCTAGGAATTGTCAGTTCCTAAAACGTTAACATATGTTGAAGTCAGGATAAACACACACATCACAAACTGCAGATTTTTTTTAAGACAGGGAGAAAGATGGAAAGCAGAATAGGAATCACATGCATTACTGAAACTTCTTTCAGAGAAGGGATCCTTTAAATAGATCATTTTGGGTT
The DNA here is from genome assembly GCA_004027165.1 of Ctenomys sociabilis. Taxonomy (NCBI): domain Eukaryota; kingdom Metazoa; phylum Chordata; class Mammalia; order Rodentia; family Ctenomyidae; genus Ctenomys; species Ctenomys sociabilis. Next base: position 62,520 of record PVKA01007908.1, on the reverse strand, counting down.
TCTCATAGGAAGTTCCAAATGGCACCAGTTTATAAATTGTCTTAGAGGGAGGAGGAAGGGAGGAAGGGAGAAGAGGGAGGAGAGCAAAGGGAAGGAAGAAAGGAGGAGGGAGGGAAAAGACATGACAACCAAATGTGTATGACAGTTTTTTCTCCCTGTATGAGCTTGAATCATCAAACTTAGGCTGTTTACAAATGAAAAGAAAGAAAAAGCCAGTCACTTCCACTGATTAATTTCTCAGCCCCTCATATAGTATCTAACATATAGGCGGTATTTATTAAAAGCTAAATATGTGAGTCATGAAAAGCAAAGGGCAGTTCTTTGTATATGTGGTCTTAGAAGTACAGACAATCAACTCTGCCTTTTCAATTCATGTAAAAGATTGAATGGGAAAAAAAATTTAATGAATGCTACACTAGAAGGCTAACAGCTGAATTTAGTTTCATCAGAAAAAAAGATGGGAATGAAGGCAGCCCATTCATAAAAAGAACTGGGTCTTTGTATTACAAGGAAAACCAGAATCAATGTGTAAAGCATGCACACTAATTTATCATCTTCTTAAGTCATAAAAAGCTCTACATTCTTGTTAGCACTAAGCCTTAATGAGATTGTGTTAAAAGATCTGATTTGTCTCCCTTAGTTGGTGTTTTCTGAAGGGAAACACAATGTAACAGGAACCCATTTTCTTTCAGCCAGACATGGCTTTGGGTATGAGAGAAACACTGCTCTCCACCCGCCCACCTGCAACTGCGGAAGCCAGGGCTGAGCTCCTGAGGCTCATCAGAATGCAGGCAGGAGAACAGGAAAGGGAGCGAGCATCAGCCCCACACCCACATCCATTAGCCAAATGATTAAATCCACATCAGCCCTGTGGTGTAATAAAGCAACTGTAATAGGGCATTGTTACAGGATCAATGTTTCCTGGTTTAAAAATAAACATCAGCATTTATCTAGCAACAGCAAATGATGCTCCCGAAGCACTGTTTTATTCAACTGACATCTTTTAATCAGAGCAATCCATATCATGGCAACATTCCAAGGTATCATAATTGCAAATATTTATGGCAAGTTGGATAATAGCCGTACTTTGTTGTTTTTTTCTTCCTTTCCATGGATTTGATGCAGACATTTTCTAATGAATTAATTCCATTAAGGAGAAAAAAATCTAAAATAATTGTATTTGAGACAACTTCTCATCCACCTCCACTGGTTTCACTTTTAGCTATAACACATGGCTGCATGTGCTTATCTTTTACATTTTTCAAAACACCTCTGTAATGGGAACAAACTAAAATGAAACCTCTATTTTTAAGTGTTATACATTCTGCCACAAACTCTAGGTCTGGCTCCCTCAGCACGAGGTGGGTGACCTCTATGTGTCCCAATACTTTCTTGACAACTGACCGGTACGCTAAGCACAGAGACCTGAGCAGGGGCACTGCACAGAGTGACTCCTGACTCTCGCGGCCTCCCCAGCCTGCCTCTTATCGTGGCCTTCCATCACTTGCCCTCTCCAATGATTTCCTGGAGAAATGAAGCGCTAATTCAGGAAGAGGACTGAGATACCAGCAGCTTGCCTGTTTTCAAACCTCAGCAGGTCGCTTCTGCAATGCCAGTTTTAATGAACTGCTCTCATTCACGTTTAATTTATGAGCTATGTATAAAGCATTCCCATCATCACCTCACTGAGCCAGGCTGGTAATTTTCTTTCTAAAGTCCCCAAATTCATTCCCAGGAGATCAGGCAGAGATGTGGATGGAAGCAGTGAGAAAATGGAAAAGGCTCATTTCTTCACTGTCTGAAGTGAGTTCAGATCCAAAAGTGAAAGAAGGGGCTTCTGAACTGGGGCACTAATTCTCCATGCTTTAGCTTGGAAATAGCTGGGCCAGGTATAGAAGTAAACCCAGGAAAGCCTCAGGGTGGGTAGCAACAAGGGCCTCTGCTAGGCCCTCCAGTGAGCTAAAGGTTTCCAAGCGTCTGCACATGGAGACCTGCCCAGAGTCCAACTTAGTTCTATACCAGAGATTC
>PVKA01007908.1:0-60392 GCA_004027165.1 Ctenomys sociabilis | reverse complement strand
CAACAGGCTAAGGCGCCCTGAGGAAGCCACTTTGGTTGGGACATGTGACCCCAGCACCACACTGCATTCCCAGAGTGATGGCCATCCTCTAGGGACTTGCGGGCCTGGAAACTGCACCCATCCATCTGCACTTGATGGGGCCTCTGAATACAATTCCATTTCTGCGCACCTTGGAAAGCATTCATTCTCAGCAACAGTAAGCATGGCTCCAAGTGTGATTAAGAGAACTTTCCTCTGAGAAGTACCTTTCAATTAATTCCAGCGTTTTACTTCATTCTCTTCCTTCAAATTAGACAGGCCCAGATGGAGGCGGGGTGGCACTACCAGTGGGGGGAGTACTGGTCTCCACACCACTGCAAAGGCAAAACATAATTCAGATGTGCAAGGTGAAGCAGAGGCCCAGGCCCTTATGTCTTATTATTTTTTTTTTAACCAAGGGTTTCATAAGCCATAACCAGAAATTTGTACATGGGCCAGTTCTTTTGAGAAAGAGCTGAAAATGACAAATGGTACTAGATTCTGGCATGGATTCTGAGTTTGCAAATACAGATTTGTGTGCAAAAATATAGGCACCATTTGAAAACTGTCAAGATACTTACATATGGTACATACACTACACACACACACACACACACACACACACACACAGAGCGTGTTTTCCAATTAATTTGAAGGGCTATTTAGCTCTGAGCTCGCACTCCATTCAGCTGTATCTGGCTCCACAGCCTGCAAGCTGGGCCCTGATATCTGGTGATAGCAATGCTGCTCCTAGGATTTGTTTGAAAGTGTTCAGGTTTTCATGGATCACTGGAGGTTCTTCATTTTCCCCCCTTTGGCGTTAGGTAGGTATGAGCTGTCTCTCTAGGCATAAACTGTCCAGTGGTAAAAATCAATTTTGATTTTATCAATATTTATTACTGCTAGTGCCAGCAGTTTAAAGAGACTAGAAAGGAAAAACATGCAAACTAAGAAAGAAAAATGCCAGGTCCTCACACCTACAAATAACATGGCCCATGATCTTTAATAGGCACTTTGTATCATACCAAGAGAGTTACCAATTTAAAAATTCAATCAATAAAAATTTGCAGAGCTGTTACTGCTTCCGTGAGCACACTGACTCAGTGTTCCTTAATGCAAGGCACCAACAGAGATGCTGCTGAACCAGCGACCACGGTCCGGTCCCCTGGGCTACTTCTTGGCTGGAACTTGCCTGGGGCAATGCCTGCTGGGCCCTTCACCTCTCTCCCACCTGCCTTCTCTGGGCTGAACAGACTGCCAAGAGGGAGCACCACATCTGCCTTCACTTTGCCCCTCAGGTTTCCTTCTTTGGTCATTCCAGAAAGACACCCATCTCTGTCTCCCTGCTCTCCAGAATACTTAGGGCCCGTGCCCAGCCCTGGAAAAGTGAGCACCTATTCCACACACACCCTCTCTGGCACATTCTGTTTCCAGGACGAATCAGAACAACCCATATTCCCAAGATTTCCCTGCTTCTTTCCCTTTGGCACTTCCTTCTCCCACGAACAGCATAAACACATGGTGGCACAACCCTGTACTCCCAGCACTTGGGAGGGTGAGGCAGGAGGAGCGCCACAAATTTGAGGACAGCCTGGGCTACATGAGTTTAAAGCTAGTCTGAACAACATAGCAAGACTGTCTTAAAAAAAAAAAAAAAACGAAAACCAAGAAGCACAAAGATGTGTTCAGCAAGTTCTAACCTCTACAAGTGAAACCAGACTGCAGAGCAAGATCAGCTAAAAGATGATTTTACTTTGTTTTGGACAACTTTGCATGTTGAATTTTTTGTTTTTTGTTGTTTTTGCTGCAGCCAAAATCTCTGTATCCTCTGAGAAGCTGAGTACCTTTCCTTAGAGGTACATAAAACATTAAATCACCTTCCAAGATCCTAAAAGCAGCCTCCTAGGCACTTTTTAAATCCCACCTGCTGGCTGTCCTTATGAACAGCGTTTTATCACAAAGCGGCCCTCTCTTTTCAGTTTGGAGATCCACACAAGGCTGTTCTGCACCCCAGGTACTGTGGGAGGTCCTTGGAATCACCCTCCTCACAAAGCCCCTGTGGACACAAAGCTACAGAAGCTAACTGCAGGGCACCATCTCCAATCAGCAAATTTAGTCTACATGCTGAAAATTCAATGATGCAAGGCACTCCCAACTCACTTCTTTCTACTTCCTTTCCTTTCCTAAGTCACATGGAGAAAAGCCTGGACTCTGTAACAAGGTAGCCCTCCCCACCCAAGTGCTCAACTCTACCCAAGCCATAGGCTCTGGGTGAAAAGCAGTCCTGCTTCCAGCTACTGTACTGATTGGATGGGCTACAGCCTCCTGTACCGCCAGGGTTAAGGCCCTGGGCCCAGCTCATAGAGGGCCAAGCTAGGAAGCTACACAGCTCAAGTCGTGTGACTTCTATGAAGGTCTTTGTCTGGCCAAGCTTGCTCTCTAAAATGCGCACACAACACACACCAAGGCCAGGCACCCATTTACCACTGCTCTCTGGTACAGCTTCCTGACCACAGCAGGGAGGCATTTTACGGAAGTAGGGTAGGGAAGGCAGGGAAGGGCAAGGGAACCAGGTGCAGAGGTTTCAGCAGTTTTATTTTTCATACTGTCATTTGAAGCCAACCAAAAATATGTGTGTGTGTGTGTGTGTGTGTGTGTGTATAGTTAAATCACTAAACATGTTTCTTACTGATGGAGCTTATATTAAAATCAGCTTTCCGATGGAAAAATAATAAATTATTTCCCCCATATAGCAACATGACAAAATGACAAGAATTCTTAATTTTGGGGTTTTATTTTTCTTTTCTTTTTAAGATGCTACATAGTTGAACAGAATTGGATTGGTCTCTTATGGCATAAAATTACTTCACAGTCAGACTCTCCATTACCACTAGATGGATTCTCTGAGGAGCCCTCTTGCCCTGGCCACCCTGCCAGAGTGCCCACTAGCACCCTCACTCTCTGCTGCCCAGCTCTTCTGCCCTGACTCAGCCAGGTCCAATGGGGAGTCAGGAGAGGCTAGGCCTGTGTGGTGGCTACAAGGTGGTGGACAAACCTAGAAGCCCAGCTGGTCTTCTCCATTAAAACAGGGGACCAAGAGTTGACTGCTCCTATGACAGCTGGTACTGACACCCAGAACACTGGCGGATGTTCTCTGCTCTAGATGACCACCCCCTAATGCCCTGAACCTCCAGAGGCAGAGCCCCAGCAGCCCCAGCTGCCAGTGGTCTCTATAGCACAGGTGACGTTTAGGTCACAGCAGTAACTGTACTCTTGTGACAGTAAGAATACATGAGATGAAATACATTAAATAAGTTAAATATGCATTAAACATCTCAAATAGCAGTTCAGTCTCACTACATGAACCAAAGGTCATTTAGCTTGGTCCCTTCAAGAGAACAGAACACGGACTTAGATTTCCAAAGCGCTGGGATGGTGGAGCTGCACCTCTCCTCCAGACAGGCACCTTGATGCTGCCATGGTGCAATGCTTTTCAGCTTCTGCCACTTTTCATCAGTCCCAAGGAACCAATGGCTTGCACAGAACTGAAGACAAGGAAAAGCAGTCTGGGTGGGAGCGGGTCGCATGGGGGAGCTGTGGACACGACTGCACACCCCACTGCACTGTGTTCCAGCTCCCACAGGCCAGCACCCACAGGCGAGGAAGAGTGTTTTAAGAGGTAATACAGCAACATGTACCAAGGCCTATCAATGTTTCAAATGAGTTACAATACGGCCCGTGGCATTAATCACATTTTCCCTTATCATTAACAGAGATCATTCATTTCTCCTCAATCATTTACTATACATTTTTAACTTTCTAAGATTGTTATATTTGTGTGTACATTTGTGTGTGTGCACGCGCAGGGAGGGGTAATTTAAAGGCAAGACCTGTGAGATGTCATCATACGTTAATTTCTTTTTACACATGGTTATGATAAATTTAAATTCCATGATATGGTGGATCCATCAATCCAATTTGCCATCCTTTGCATGCTGCCTTTACAAGGCAATCTTCCCTATAATAACACCAACAATAAAGAACAAAACCACCAAAGCCAGTAACCGAGTGCTAAGCCCTTCCTCCTTCCCAGTTGCAGCAAGTGCTGCCATGGGGCTATGGCTCTGCACTGTCTTCCTCATCCGAAGTCCATCTTCTTCCTATGGAAGCAAATGCATGTATCAGAAATCAGTCATAAAATGACATGTTTCCTTCCACTGCACTCTGCAAATAAACAACTGAGTCCTGAGAGAGGAAGGAGTTGTTACAGGCTACTGAGAAGATAACCCAAGGCCCCTCTTTTTTCACCTGTCCTACTCAGTATGCTAGCTACCACTTCAGAATACTAATGAAGGGTGCTCCTGGGTTCCCCACCATTTATGGGAAAAAACTGTTCAGAGGTTCAGACGTTCAGACAGATTCTTTGCAACCTCAGCCATATCTACTTTTCTGGTCTGCACCTCTCTTCCTGTATCCAACCCCAATCTTCTGTCCTTCCTGCCTCAAATGAACGGGCTAAGCCAATCAAACCATCACTAAGTTTTAAAATCATAGGTATGTCCTAAAACACACAAGTGCAAATCACAAGAAACTACAAAATGGGGGACCTAAAGCTTCCAAATCCAGAGCTTTTCTGTAATTGGTACTTGAGAAATTACATACAGACTGCTGGATCAAATGGCACTGACCTTCATGCACTCACTTCAAATATTTTCCACTTCATGCATCTCATTACAGGAGCACCACTGCTTCTTCTTATATATAAACATCCTTAAACACATCTTGCCCCACAACCACACAGATGGATAAGAGGCAGAAACTTCTTTCTTCCTTTGCTTCCACTCTGTTGCCCAATTGCCTTGCACCTGAACATCTTGTAATTTACTCTGCAGATTTTTAAGGCCACTTCCCATAAACTCTGGACCATACTCACACCCCCAAACAGTATGAAGGTCTTTCTGACCTTCCCAGACTCCCCTCTGCAGCCAGACTCTTGCTAACTACTCCATCTGCTCAACCCTGAATTTCACATACCAGGGGCACTTACTTTGCTTATTTCACATTTACCGAGTACTTGGGTACTATGGAAGTTCATAGGTGATGAGCCAAAGGGTGGACCTTCCCCACCATCTGCCCTCCCTGTGGGATCATTTTCATATGGACTTTAATAATTTCTGTCTCTCTCCCTATAGTCCTGTCCATGGGGCTGGATATGGCTGAGAATGCAACAAACCTGGCTGAACCCCTGAAAAGCTTTTTCCCATAAATGGTGGAGAACCTAGGAGGACCCTTGTTAGATTAGTATTCTGAAGTGGTAGCTAGCAATACTGAGCAGAACAGGTGGAAGAAAAGAACAGCCTTGGGTTATCTTCTCAGTAGCCTCCAAAAGCTCCTTCCTTCCTCTCTCAGGACTTGGTTGCTTATTTGCAGAGCACAGTGGGACCGTGTCCTAAGTCTTCAGTCTGTGTTTGCTGTGATTGGTACAGTCTGAGAGCTAGTTTAAACTTGCTCTCAGTTTCTACACCACCACAGGTCTCCAAGTTCTGTAAGTATCACCTGCTGCCCTCACCACCCACTGCCATCTGACCCACTGTGCCAGCTCTTCCTCCCAATCTAGAGACCCCATCTTTTCCCTCATCCACTGTACTTCCCTTTACCAGGCCAGCTCGGTCTTTCCAGTCCCATGACTGTGAGGAGCTACAAGAACACTACTGCTTAGGCCTACTGAAGCTTCAATATTCAGAATTACATCAATGTTAAGAACAGAGCACGTTCCATCCATGTAAAGGAGACAGAATGGTGTTTGAAAATGAACATTCAAAATAACCACTGCTACTTTTTCAAATTACACTAATGAAGGTGTAAGTACTGCAGTTTATTTTCCCCCTTGTTTTTAAAAGGACAAAAGTTATAGAAGTTGTGAAATTTTTTCCCAAGCAACAAAGGCTCAAAATTTGGTGGGATTCAAGAACCCTTTTGAGAACCTGATGAAAGCAATTTCTCACCAGGAAAGGAAAAACAAAGCAAAATTAAAAAGCTTTAAATTTACAGGTTCATCAATTTTCTCTCCAAAAAGCCTAATGAAAATGGTCATTTTTTTTTTTGTACATAGGAAAATAAACAACTTGTTACCTTGAACTGCTTGTTCTCCTCCCGAAGTCTCTGGACTTCAGCTTGCAGCCTCTTACATTCTTCCATCACCTTCTTAACTTCAGTGTCATCCAGGGAGGAAGTCAGAGATTTAGACACTGATGGTGTTTCTGTCTTTGATGCAGTTGTAGATATAATTTTATTTATTTCTACATCATGCTGTTCAGAAGTAAATGAAAGCCCAAATATCATCAACTATGTAAAAAAAGAATCTTTAATGCAAAGTATTTCTCAGTAAATATCATACATAGTAACATTTCAGCCATATGGCAAAATGTCACATTTATTTTAAAAGTGGGTCTCTTTATCTACTAATCCAAATAAAGCAGCTGGGCCCTAGAAATCATGAATAAGGGCAAATAATGAAGTTGGGCTGAGAGTAATACTTCAAAGAAAAAGGGTGACGCATATTGCACTATCAAATTCCTGCCACATAAAAATTAGCATATTGTAACTGTGCAAGCTCAGGCAAATTATCAGCCACAAATTACTGTCACCATGAAGATCTGGCTGGGAAGGTGTGGGAGGCTAGGGAGAGCACTAATGGGGTGATTTAGCTCACCAACTTAGAACTAGAAAGCAGGGATAAAGCAAAACAAGTTCTTCGCACTGCTGTGCTTCGGTCTGGGAGGCCGCACACACTTCCCAGTCCCCTGTAGAGGCTACGCTGTGACAAAGAACACAGCAATGTTCAGGTGTTGGGGAAAATATATGTGAGGGTTGCTACCTGAGGAAGTTGAGGAACTGAAAAAATTAGACATCTTAGTTCTTCCTTACTTCCCAGACAGAAGCCCCAGAAGGAAAGGCCACAGGCTATCACAGAGCTGAGACTGATATTCAGGTCTTTCACTTTCAAATGACTTTCCCTTGGCAAAATACACAATGGGAAGATTGGGAGACACTACTGCCCATTCAGAGAAATAAGGTGACAACAGTAGTCAATTAGAAGAATAAAATACTAGTTTTGACACAAATCCACGGCATTAATGGAGATTATTATGACTAAGTGACTAGAATGTTTGAGTATTTCCATTTCCCAGCTCCATCTACTTATGGCCCAGACAGCTTCAGATTCTTTATGGACTTTTAAGTTCCTTGAATTTTAAATATAATTTTAATCTTTTTGACTAGATTGAAAAGGTCCATGGCATTTCAAATATAGTTCACCTCTGCAATTGGTCACAGCAAAGGCAAAGGCCAACTCACCTCTGTTTTCACACAGAAAGAGAACTGACTGCTAGGAGAAAGGCACTCCTTGCCCAGCAGCACATATGCAGCCAGTCCACAGGCATTTCAGGTTGTTACAATGGGGGTGCTACTGGTGCTATAGGGGGCAAGTATGCTACTCTGCACCCTTCAGTGCATGGGCAGCCCATAGCACAAACAGTAAGTCAGCCCAAACGGTGCTAGGTTTGATGTTTACAAATCCTTATCTACTAGATGTGGTGGCACACTCCTGTAATGCCACACTAGGAATGCTAATTCAGGAGGATCACTACAAGTCTGAGCTGTGTGAGATCTCATCTAAAAGTTGTTTCTGACTGAAGAGGTAGGAGAGGAAGAGGGAAAAGGGAGAAGAGAGAAGTGGCGCTGAGGGAGAAGACAGTAAATGGACCCAAGAGCTTACCACCTGTCCAGTACACAAAGACAAATGAATCCGCATTTTAGTTTTGCCCAGCCTAATCCATAACTCTTGTCAAGCCAAAGCAGCACTTTGCCATTTCTAACATCGAAGCCAACAGGCTGCACTTTTCAATGGGAAAACTTTCAATTAGTCGTCTTTTCTACATTTCTGAAAGCTGATTTCATAAAGGCCCACTTACTTGTTGACGTCAGCTAATTTTTTTCTTCACACATTAGAGGAAGGAAAATAATTTGCCAACTTACATCTTGGTTTTGCAGGAGATGGTATGCAAATAAGCATCAGCTTGCAACATTCAATTACTGTGAACGATAAACATACTTACTGGTTTATCATTTTCTGCTGGCAATTCAAACACACATCTAAGTTTTGAATCCATAAGGTCTTCCGGTTTTGCCTCCTTCCACTAAAACAATTTAAATTTAATAATCAGGATATTATAAAGCTGCTGGAAGAATAATTTTCCAACTATAACTGACAATTTCAGAAAAATACTCTTAATGAGAAGGCCCTGATGTATATCAAATAAAGAACTTAAGTCTGCTGAGATTTCAATATTTTTAACATGACATGATTAAATATAAGAGCTTTCCTGAATATTTATCACACTTCACATTACCCAAAGCCCTGCTGCCTGACTTCTCCCAGTCTCCCCATTTTCCTTGCATCACTGGTCTGTGGGAAGCACATGAACAGTGAGGGCCACGGGAGCAGGTGAGGCCTTCCATATCATGCCCAGAAACCAGAGGTAACTGGCTCTCCTTCAAGAAAATGGAGTTTCCTTTGAGGGCACATCCTTCTAAGAAAGTCTTAAGAAGGCACCACCTGGGAGTGGTTTTAGAACTGCCTTGAGAACTACCAAAGGAGCATATCAACTAGCAAGCCATTCCCTACCACTCTGGCTATGTCATGACTGACCTCTGCCTGAAGAGACCACACTCACTCCTTTCAGCCTCTCCTTTCAGCAGTGCAAGAGAGGACTTCAGGGTATTCTGAGAACTACCAACCAGCATAACAGGTTACAATACAGACAAAGGAGCCCACCCGCTCCATAACCTCCCCAAAACCATGCAGGAGGAGGGAGTCAGAGCAACAATACTCCAAGACCAAAAATCAAACTATGTGTCTGACAATGAGGCACTCCTTGCCCAGCAGCACAAATTAAGGAAGAGCCATTCAATGGAATAGCATGCTGCCACTCAAATGACAATGAAGCACATTCAATTACACAGAGAAGGGCTGCAGATTATTAAGAAAACTACAAGCTACAGTGAAACTCATTCCTCTGTGCACATGTTCCAGTGGATACGACATGCACATGTGTATATATCAAAAAGGATCAGCCAAGGGTCATCACTAGATGCGATGCCACCCCATGACAGACTGAGAGTGAGCAGAGTATTTACATGGTCTCAAGGTATCAGATCTGTCACAACTATTATTTCTTACATTTTGTCACTGATCGATCGATCTGTTAGAGACCAAGACAAGTGATCAAATGGCATCACTACAAAAGGGACAACCTTGAGCATGAAATGCCTTCTGATATGATGCAAGCATGTCAACTAGAATATATTCTTGCTAAAAACATTTAATTTGGATTTAATTATGAGGAGGCAATCAAATGAATCCAGAGCATTAGATTTTCTACAAGTAAACCAGCTTGTACTCCAAAAATTTCAAAGTCGTGAAAAACAAAAAGGAGCCTTCTAGTAGGATAAGAACAACTAAAGGCCATTTTTTGAGAAACTGAAAAGTATCCACCATGGATTTTTCTATTAGATAATAATACTGAATTAAACCTCACTTTCTTGATTATGCTAACAGTAGCATGGCTCTGTAAGAGACTATTCTTATTCTGAAGTACTTGGGTGATGTGCCGTGAGTTCTGCAGCTTGCATGTAAATGGCTCTGCAGCAAAGAAAGTGTATGATATGAAGCAAATCTGGCAAAATATTAACAAATGGCAAACCTAGGTTAAGGTGAGTGGTTACTACACTATGTATACCAAAGAAAAAAGAAAAAAACATATGTCAAAAACAAGACAAGGCTCTCATTAGTACTGATTAGGTCTAAGATGAAAAAATTACAGGTCACTATTACTTTTAGCTTTTGTTCAATTGTACACTTCCAAATCTTTTACAATATATTTTGTACAGAAAAAGTATATTATAAAGATAATCACAGTAGAAAGTGACATGATTCTCAAATGACACTCATAAACAAATGGAGACACTGGGTCGAGAATTTACAAACAAACCATTAATCCTCACAGTCATGTGACCTGAATTTCAATCTTTATTATACAGGCAACCAAGACCTCAAGAGAGTTTTTGAATCCTGTTCAAGGCCACCATGTTGGCAGAAGGCAAAACTAAGCTTCAAAATCAAGATGACCCAGCTCTTGCACTTTTCAGTATGTCTTGCACTGTAAGCCAGAAAGAACATTCTTGGGTATTATCTATTTTGTACTTGTGCTCATTTAATCACACAAATTAACATCAGGTGACACATGTTCCAAAGAGAAAGGAATGGACACCTTAGTGTTCACTCTTAGGAAAAGATCAACTAGTTGTCGCTGACTTTTCTCAACTTCAAAACACCTGCCTTGCTCTTCATTTTCTGTCTTCACAGTAAACCTCAGTAAGACAGTCAATTATGCTTTTTCTAAGACTGAGAGAAAAAGCTGAGCAGAGACACTAGTGCAGGAAGATGTGCTCTACAGGAGACAGCCCTTAAAATAAAACTTGGAAAGATGAAAACAACAGCACAGTGGAATGCTAACCCAAATCTGCAGGCATCTCTTGTATGACTTGGGTATGTGGGCTGGACACAGAGAAGGTGGGAAGAATCAAACCTGCCTCTTTTCCTGGACTGGGAGGACCAGGTACCCTGCCCCTGATGCTGCCATTGTTTTGCAAGGTTGCAGACCATCATTCACACAGTGCCAAAATGTTTGTGTTCATTTAAAAGCTTGCTCTGGGGAGAATTTCCATATAATCCCTCTCTTTACCAGAAAAATCAGTTAAGATTGCCTATTTAATTTCTAAAAATGAAGCCAACCTAATTTTACTAAATTAGGGAACAGTCAGACATATATTGGAGCAAGGAAGGGATTAGGGTTAAAAAACTAAAAAGAATTGGTCTGGAGCTGTAGTTCAGTGGTAGAGAGAGCACCACCCTACCACAGACAAGGACCTCAGAACCACAAATAATACAGCAAAAGAACCATGCTTAGTAGAACCAAGCCTAGAAGAGCTAAAGGAAGTATAAGCTGCAAAGGACTCTCATCCTTCTGGGTTTTGGAGAGTGGCTTACAAGGCAAGAAACATTCCTAACAATGACAAGCTCTCTTTTCTGGGAAACAGGAGGGAGAAAGAAAGGGAACAGTCCCCAACCACTCAAGATACAATCCATCAGGGTGAGAAACTGCTAAAGCAAACCGAATTTATACAAATCAGGAAAAAAAAAAAGTATTCTAGACAATTTTACAAAATGTTAAAATTATTCATCCAAGTTTAGAAAAATCATAAAAATCATAGAATGTAAAACTGAAAAACCATTCCCCTGTAAACAATTTTGAAATGCATGCACCCACAATTCTGTACCTAAGTGTTTTTTGTTACTATTACTGAAAAAAATAACAAGCATTCAGTACTTACTACTGCTTCCATATCAGAAGTGTCAGTTGGAGCAAACATAGACTGAACCATAAACTTGTGTTTACTTTTCTCATTGGGATCATAATCGAAAGGCTGTAACATCACTGAGAAAGAAAATATTTCATTAGGAGGGTCAGAGCTTGGTTATCAGTGCCACTTGTCATGCTAGTCGCTAATACTTATGCTGTGAGGTAAAGCACCCCGCCCACATGCCTTGCGAAGGAAGCAAGAAGAGATGATAACATTTCCACTTTAAGAGGCACCAAACTAAGGTCCAAAAACATAGGGGGCCTTGCCTGAGGTGAGAAAGCAGGTAACAGCAGAGGTGGGAGGGAGAAGGCTGAGGACTCGGCTTTCCTGGTTCTAGTTCCCTGGTCTCACGTGCCTGCAACTAAACTATAAACATCTGCTCTGCAGAACAGGTAAGCAAGATAGAAATACCACATGCCTGCCTGGCAAGTGCAAGGGTCTGAGTTCAATCCCTGGTTCTGCCAAAACAAAACAAAACAAAACAAAAATCATAGAAATACCACATGCCTGTTTTGCTCAAGAAAACATAGCTTTGAATGATCTTTTCAGGAACTGAAACAGAATAAAACAAAAGCATTTAAAGAAATGTTTCAGTTTTCCTGCATCCCATTTCCCACACAGCTAATCAAGGCAATGCTTGAAATACAACTGTGCCAATAAAACAGAATGCTAGAGAATGGACTCAAACAGAACGTTCACAGAGCAAAAGAAAAAAAACAAACAAACAAAAAAAAACACTTATCAACTTATACACTACCCTATTTTCTTCCTAAGATCCTAGAAGAATCTTAAGATCCTGCTGATGAGCTGCTTCCACTGCACTGAGGGGACTCCTGGGGTAACATTCCCTGCCCTTCTGTTTTTTATTTTGAAATAGGGTCTCACTAACTTTTGCTTGGATGGTCTTGAACTTGCAGTCTTCTTGTCTCTGCTTTTCTCAATGCCCAGATTACAGGTGTGTGCTTCCACACCTGACTTGGGTTCTGTTTTTTAGGTCTATTATTTCCTCACTTAATACTTAAAAGTCTGGTACTATTGTGTGCATAGGTGGATGGGTGGGGGTGTGAAGTGTTACTCTGAAACTCATTTTTCAGATTAATAAGCTAGTGCACAAAGAAGTTAATAACACGTCTAAGGTCACCCCACTGAGGATCACAAGCTCAAATGCAGGCAGTCTGTGTGGAAAGCTCATGCTCCCGGTCACCACAAACAACAAAAGGTGTGCCTTCTGACAGTCAGGCCTTCCCACCAGCATAGGTTCCTTGACCTTTCCTACCAGGTGCCCACCAGTGTTCTGACTTGAAATCCTATCATAGTGTTTCCCAGGTGCTTCCTCTGAAGCCTCACAACCTACCATCTCTGAAGCAGGTAAAGGGAAAACCGAATCTTCAGTACAGGCTATGCATAGTCTCCACAAAGTAAAGGAGCTTGCTCCCAGTCACAAGGTTAAGAAGCAATGAAATAGGAAAGACATCAAAACCTTGTAACCAAGCAGCCT
Organism: Ctenomys sociabilis; assembly: GCA_004027165.1. Classification (NCBI taxonomy): domain Eukaryota; kingdom Metazoa; phylum Chordata; class Mammalia; order Rodentia; family Ctenomyidae; genus Ctenomys; species Ctenomys sociabilis. The sequence continues at coordinate 47,392 of PVKA01007908.1, read as the reverse complement.
TTCACTCTAACACAATCTGGATTTATGTTGTGCACCAAGGCTCAATGGCAGAACTTATGGAACCACGCATGGCTAGAAACAAAAACATCCATTTTCTTCCATCCATCTTGGAGGCAGGAATTCTTCTCTTCCACTGTGGAGGCACAGAAAGTCCATAAAAGCCTGACAAGGCATCTGGCTTGAAATGCCTAGATGTACCTCATTACCAGGCAGCACTGCTGCCAGGACGCACTTGTGTGCTACAAGAGGCCCCACTAAAAGACTTTTTGAGGACAAAATTCAACAAATGTTTGAAAGCAACCCTTCTATTAACTTTGGGCTTGAATATGCATGACATCAAGTTTCTGTAGTGAAACAAGAATGCTCCTTCTAGGTACACTAAAATCTGAAGAGTATGACCACCAACAGAGAACACAAAAGGTCACAACAAAACATAAGGGCCCTCTGCTTGTAATCTTATTTTCACAGGTGTAAAGGCAAAGTCACTCCAAAAGAAGGGGGCTTGCTAGTGGTGATTGAACCAGAGTGCCATGAACCTTCATCTGGGATCACCAAGCTCGGGAAAGCTTTACTATAGATGGACCCAGAATATCAACACACACACCCAGGCCTGACTTTTAACCTTGGGACAAAAGTCCAGACTGGCTGGTCAAGACTCTCACTCTTCTCAAAGTGCACTTTCTACCAGATTTTTTTTCCTACACTATACACTAAGCAACCCTTCTATTCCACATACACTGTAAACTTTCTTAAACAGTGATTATCAAACTTTTTCAGAATTTGAATACAATCTTCACATTATTGCTGGAATAAAATTCATTTTTAAAAGTAAAGGATTTGAGGACTTCAGCTTGGATAGAAAAATGTGCAATCTTCATTGTTAGGACTGGGAAAGAGTCCTAACATGGACTGCAACAGTTGGCTCAGGAAGTTGTGTGACCCCCATTTTGTTCTTCTCCTTTTGGGGGCAGTACAACTGAGAATAGCTAAGTGCATTCTGCCCCAAACTCACCAGGGTCCCAGGTATGCCCCACGGTGATACTTTTTCTTGGCAGAACATGGGATTTATGCCCCACAGTGAAAGGCCAACTCTTCCTTGTTATCTCTCCACCATCACCCACTATCCTCAAACCAGTATCTTCATCATGGCCCAAGAAGAAAAGGTAGGAAAATAATTTTTGCCGGGCGTGGTGGCGCATGCCTATAATCCCAGCACTCGGGAGGCTGAGGCAGGAGGATTGTTGTGAGTTCGAGACCAGCCTGAGCTACAAAGTGAGCTTAAGGCCAGCCTGAACTGCATAGTGAGACCCTGTCTCAAAAAGACAAAAAAAAAAAAAAAATAATAATAATAATAATAATAATAATTTTTACTAGCACCTGCTAGGTTTGAGCTACTAACGAAGGAACTGGCTCTTTGGTTCTTCCATTCAGTCTTCACAGTAATCCATCAAAGAAGCTCATGTCTCTATTTTCTAGATGAAAAGACAAAGACCTGGGAAGCTAAGTGAGCAGCCTAATGGCCACTATAATAAGTAATACAGCCAGGGTTCCAAATTGACTCTCAGTCAAACTCCTGTAACAGGTTCTCAGTGTGTTACCTGCAGACTGGAGGTCTGGCCCTTGCCCCAGGTCAGGTCAAAACCTGTTCAAATTAATACCAGGTCTTACATGCCTTTACTGCTCTGTTGATACTCACACTGATGGTGCAAACACAACAGTGGTATCTTAGCAAAGATTAAGCTGTAGAAGCAAATGGTACTTAATACCACTACTATGTACCACCATACACTTTTTTAAAGCAAGTTTCACTCAAGAATATCTTTGCTGAAGAGAAATACTAGTTTTACTAAACACAGACCTTTACAACACATCTTTTTACTACTCTTTACAATGAAGTAACACTTTTGTTACCCCCAGAATCCAAATGTTGTGCTGAGAAACATCAGGCAGCCATCTCCTATGGAAAACCTCACTTGAACAAACAACTGACAAACTCTGGTTACTCAGACTCTGATGTGTGGCACACATTCTCTTGAAAATGAAATAAGCTTGTTATTTCAAGGAAAAAAACCTGTGGTGCTTGCCACCAACATTAAAATCCAGGCTTTCTAGCAAAAATTGTAATTGTGGAAAACTTGTATATGTCACCAAGTGCTTTATAGCTTTTCAAGTCCTTAAAAACTCTTCTGGCTAGAAATGTAGGTCAATGTAGAGCTCTTGCCAAGTATACATGAGGTCCTGAGTTTGAATCCCAGCACTACAAAATAAATAAATAAATAAAAATAAATATTTTCCCAATGAGATCAGGAGGAATAGTAATGAATGTGCTCTTAAATTTTTAAAAAATGTATTTGGCACAGGGTCTCACTACATGGTTTACTGTTGCAGCGATCCTCCTGTTTTCAGCCTCCCCTGGCTCAGGGTGCCATGGGTAGGACCGGCATAGTGTGTGGTGCTAGAGATCCAATTCCAGTCCCTGTGCTTGCCTAAGCAAGTACTTAATCTGCTGAGCTATCTCACTGGCTCAAATGTGTTTTTTAAAATATTATATGATGAACCATGTCAACATTTGAAAGATCTATACAACCTAGCTAATCAACAGCTTACAAGTGATTCAAGGAAATATTATAAAATCAATTCAAAGTGCAAGTGAGAACAATTATTTCAGTGAAACAAAATGCAAAAAGTTCACATATGTGGCTCAGAACTCCACATCATACCAATAACCTTCAGGAAAGTGCCACTTGTCTCTCTTGGGTCCCTGTTTCCAAGATGATAAATGAAGGAATAATCATCACACCCAAAAGGGCTGCAGTCACATGCAACCTGTTCACTGGATGTCCAACAATGAGAAAGAAAGCTGCAAACTGTGCCAATGATAAAGCCATTAAGAAGGTCATCCTTCTGGACACTGTAAGGGTGTCCAGTGGTAAGAACATTTCCACAGTTATGTGTCTTTAAGTCTATGTGCTTCACAAGCTACCATGAAGCTATAATGCTACATGAGTTGTCTGTGCCCAGCCCAGTGGTTGTGAATTTAGTCAGTAGCCAATCTCATGAGCCCAATGCTCCTTTCTCAGTTAAGATCTTTTGATACTGCCCCACAACCTCCAAAGCCCATTAAGGAGCTAAGTCCTTAAGGACTAAAGAAAAACTACCTTCTGGGGAAAAAATATAATGAAGATCATATTTTTTTTAAGGTGAAGGAAGGAGCTGAGGATGTAGTTCTCTGGTAGAGCATTGTCTAGCATGTGCAGGGGACTGGACTTCATACCCCGCACTACAAAAAATAACATTAAATATGAAAAGTACTGCTTGTCAAGATCTGCCATCATATCAAAGCAGAATGTCTAGAATTACCTGAGGTTTTTAAGCAGACCTTCCCTTTTCCAATTATCTGTAGTAACACATTTATCAAAACAACACATCAGTTATTAGAATGAATATAAAAGTAGATAATGAAAATCCAGCTGGCATCAAAGAAACTTGACAAAAAAGTCAAACAATGCTAGTCTTCTCAATTGTTTAAATAGTTACTTTTCATTAACTATGTTGCTGCTAACATGTAACTGATGTATTATTATTCTTAAAGGAGTAATTCTTCACTTTTTCAGTTTAATCTCTACTCTAACAGATATTAATATAAAAATATTGGGCAAACTAAAAAGCTCTTTGGGTGTTTTACTTCTAAGAATGTAAGAGGTTTCTGAAACCAAAAAAAGAAAAAATCTGAACACTGTTATTCTACACCATGCTGCCTCACAGGCCCCTTTATAAAGATGATCCAGTTGAATAATTCAAATTAATGCACTGATGGTTCTCTACAGTAGACCTCTGGGAGAAGATGCAGTTTAAGAGAAAGGAGCTTGACACAAACTAAGCTTGAAATTGGGATGTGCTGGGACTGAGGTGGCACTCTAAGTACATATACACTTCTTAGGTAGACACCAGGCCTGTGCTCCTCTAGTCTAGGGTGCGCTCCAAGACTCACTGTTACCTTACCTTGTAGATGTCACCAGCATTGCTCCAGATCTACAGCATCCCACCTACCTGTCCCCATAGTATAGAGCTCAAAGAAGCTTATGGAGCAGACAGAAGAGTAGCAGCAGGGGGGACAGGTGGTAGCCAATGACCCACGGGGAGCTCTAGAAAAGGCCCAATGCAGCAAGTCCAACTGCCCTTCTAAGGCACAAGCATACACTGAGATATAAACATGGGGCCCAAGTACCCCGGGGAAGTTTGTCAAGCAGAACCTTTTTCATTTGGAATAAGCACCAGTTTGCCAGAGTGAGACAACAGGAAGCTCCAGATGAAGGGAGGTCCTCAACCTTCCTTGTGGCAACAAGTACAGAAGGTATCTGTTGTCAATCAGCTCCCCTTTGCTAGTAGGCTCCCAAATCAGCAAGCCCGAGCAAAGTCAGATGACTACCCAAAACATGCGACACTCCACAGACCCACAGTGTACCTCAGCCACATCTTGCATAACAGGATCCCTAACTCAAAAAGTTTGTATTTGGTAGCTATTAACATCTCATGTCAAATTGGATTTTCTATACCCTATTAGCTAAACTATATGAGAACATGACAGAATAAATGTTAATCGTTTGTTCTTTCAGCTCCATACATGCAAGCTGTGACAGAAATTACGTACTTTTTTTTTCCATAGCAGGCTATAAAAGAGCTTCCCATTAACTTAATTTATTTCACTTGAATACCAGAGATACTGATGATAAAACCCTCTTAACTGAACCATCTATCCTACTTTTAAAATGTATCTGCTGATAGTACATTAAAAGAAGCCTGTTACCAGGAGACAGCCTGGAGACCGGTCACTTCTCATCCACACTAACACTCCGGGATATAATGTCTGCTGTATTACAGATTGTGAAAGTGAGACCCTGTTAAGAAAGGGCCTTCAGGGTCAGGAAACACTAGATCAATAAGATTAGACTTTCTTCAAAAAGAGAAGAAATCTAAATATATGCTACTTAAAACATATACTTTTTTAGAGAATGACGACTCGATTAAATGTAGCACAAAAGCTGCTTCCAAGAATTCAAGCAAGTCACAGATCATTTTCATCTGCATCATAATGGTAACAGATCAAAAGAATAGAAGTCTAACAAACATCATATCACACTACATTTTTAAATCTCAGAATTTTATATTAGAAATGTATCTTTCCACATTATACATGCCCACAATTAGCTTAGGCACCACTTCAGGATTTCTCCCATTTCTAACATTCTCACAACAATTTCCTTCACATCGAAGTTACTCTTCATAACCCCTACAAACCAGAAATTTAGCTTCCCCCAATACTACTCGTACCCCATTAACACCTTTGATCCAAATCCCCCACAAAAAAACTATTTTCCAAAAAGGGGTAAGATGCAGTAGATATACTCCCATATTGAATGTATTCATTATGTATGTACTAGAAACAAACACACAGAAACTAATGTGAACTAAGCAGAGTGAAATCAGTTCAGCTCTTCACAATCTGGTCATCCTCACATTTCTCAATGACAAGCCTCCCTTCCAATCCAAAAGCTATGCAACAAGTCCCTAGAACCCTACAGCAGCGATGCTCTTCTGTCCTTCCAATCATCCCCATCTTGGCATCCTTTACAATATATTACTGTTGAAACTCCCCACCCGACCCACATCCAATGTACCACCTTCCACTGTCATAGCCCTGTGAGAAAGGATGTCTCTGCAGCAGCCAGTCCAAACCACCTAAGAACTTGCTAAAACCAACTGCTTAGACCCATTCCCAGAGCTGGGGTGAAGCAGAAGGGTGAATGTCCAGTGGATTCCCAGGTACAGCACCTGGAAGCCTAAGCTGACCTATTTCCTAAAGCCTTAACCCAACAGAACTCCTTACAGGCTAAGTCTTACTGTGGAAACTTAACTCATGGGAGATTCTCTTCACAGAGTGCGAGGCTCCTGCCTACATGCCTGCCTTCCCCAGATAGAAGGTGATCGGGAGTGTGACAACTCATGACAGTGTTCAAGGATTGGTGGGTGTACCTTTCTCTCTTCCCACATTCAAAACACTCTTGGACTGTACTCCCTCTGGGATGGCCTAAAGGAAGAGCACCACCCTCCATACCCCCAACCCCAGCTGACTTTCCTTTTGTCCTTTGCAAAGCCAGTCTCTCTTACACAGGGCCTACTTCAGCAACGGTCTTCTCATCCCCCATCTCCTCTCACCTTGCTGGTTCTCTCACCTCACATAACCTGCAGTGACTGTTCCACACCAAACTGCATCTGTGAATTCACAATGAATTCACTTTTGAAATTAATCAGTGGGACCGGGGAGATGGCTCAGTAGAATAAGCGCTTCCCTGGTAAGCGCAAGGGCCTGAATTTAATCCCTGGTTCCACCAAAAGAAAAAAAAAAAAGCTAATCAGTGACAAACATAAAAGTCAACTAGAGGTTTTCCTAGGCAGCTTTAGACCATGAGGGGCTACCAAAGTGAGGTGATATAATGCTAGTCCAAAACAAAGAAGCCTGGGGTTTTGTTAAGACTGAACCCTTATCATAAGAAAATATATTTCCTTCAGGATTCTCAATATGTGGAAATCATGACTTATGTTTCTAGGCCCTTGCCTATTGAGGGATCCATGAATGAAACCAAGTCTCACAGGTAAATAATTTTAATTATTTCCACATAAATTAACAAAGTTGTTTCTGTTGTTTTCTGTAAAAATTTCCACTTTATGTATTATGTCTTGGATAAGTTCCTCGCAGTTAATTTATCTGTGCAAAGAAGTACAAATGCTCTAAAACTCTAGGAACAAAAGAAGATGAGGTATGCTGTACAGAAGCATCAGTCAAATAACAAGGCTCACTTATCTTTTTTCTATTACCTTTCTCTTTTGTTATCTTGTCTCTGGTTTTGTGAGACAGGGTCTGGCTACATAGTCCAGGCTGGCCTTCGACGCACAAAAATCTTCCAGTCTTGGCCTCCCAAGGGCTAGGATTAGTGGTGTGTGTTACCATGTCCAGCCCTACATTATATTCCCTAATATAAATCTTTTCCATCACCCTTACCTCCCATAATTAAATAAGGGAATTCAACACAGGCTCTTTCTGGCTGTGGCTGTGTACCACTGTTGGACACTGCCTTAGTAAGCCTTGTAAGCCACACCCCTGGGGACTGACCAGCTCCAGCAGGGAGAACGGTGTGACCTGAGGCCTTCACAACTCCAGTTCCCATTTTACATCCGATGCCTCTCTCCCCTGTTTTCTGTATCGGGCAGTTCTGGGCAACGCTCCTTCACCCGTACTGTGTACTGTCAACAACTGCCCTCTGAATCGGGGTCCCAGGCAGCCCTTTCTTTCCCCTCCCTCTGTAATGAGGTGGAAACTGGACCAGGTGTAGCAATGACCTAAGTAAGAGATAACAGGATAAGACTCAAAGCTGCCGTGTGAGGCACAAGCATGAAGGGGCCTAACTCAGAGTGCATCCCTCCTGGCTGCTTGGCAACTCTGCTGCCTTTGTGCTTCTTGGGCATGCTGAGAACTGAAGGTACTTTCAGCTAAGCAAGGTCTATTACTTGTGTTTGACCAGTCCTCCTAATCATGATCTTTAAAAGTATAAAGAATTAATGTTATATTCCAAAAAATGAAAACTGGGTCTGCTTTTAGGAAAACTAAATTATCACAGTAAACTTCCAAAATCTTTGAAGGCACAATTAATCTAAATTTGTATTGATAATTATTGTTTTTAAAGCTCAGACCTAATTTGGTGAAAAAGATTAAAGACATCTTTTTAAATACAAATCTGAGTTGTTCTTATTTCATAATGGCTCATGAAAACCATTTGTAAGAAGGTTGTACTTATCAGACACTTCCAAAGCACAGTATCAACCAAGAATATTATTGTTAGAAGCCCAAACTCCCCATCCAGCTTCGCAACCAGCACCTGATGTATATACACCCAGCTTCTCTTCCAATGCAGTGCACCACCACTCTGGGACAAAGCCACCCAAGGCTGGCTGGTTCAGGGCCACCAAACAGCCATATTATACTGAGTCAGTAAAACTAAAAGGATTAATTATCAATTGCTACACTGCCCAATTACACTAATTGACCAACATTTTCATCCAAGAAGAGTTGCTGATGTCCATTCTCTAACCTCAAGATTTTACTGGAAGAACTTTGTGTTTTAAATATGATTGAAAAGAATGCTGCAGAGGGCTATCTGTCAGAATAAATACTGTTCCTTAATTCTCTGAATTAATCTAAAATACAGATCCTGACATTGGGAGATATGTGTGTGTTTGTCTTTCATCCATTTTCAATTCCCAGGGTACCCAGTAAGTGCATCTGTACCTAAACACTGGTATCTGTAATGACTCTTTCCAACACCCCTCCCACAGACATTTTGCATTTCTAATTTGCCTGGTACACTAGCAACAAAAGTGCATAATTGAACTGCAAATGGAAGTGCGTTTGCTACTGTAGTAAAATTAGAATTCAGTGAAGGTTATAAAAATATTAAACTTAATATCGTATTACAGGAAGCATAAGTATTTTTGATGGGCCCATAATTTTACCACCTCACCTGCTGTATCTGCCAGTGAATGTGGTTTGGAATATTAATGGAAAACTCCCTCATTATTAAACTGCAGCATTAAAAAGAAATGCCAAAACCACCAAGAGCTTACCACAAAGACATTTTCAGAAACTACCTTAAAAATATTCTGCCATACAGTTCAAAAATACACTTAATTTTATAAAGCTAGAACAAATGGAGAGACCTCCCACTGCCTCAACCAATTCATTAATTCAAAAAGTTTTATTTTCCTTGCACGTAAGAGCTCTGGGGGGAAAACCCAATCTCCTTTCTACAATCTCCATTTAAGTGTGCCTATTCTGCTGAGGTCCAGATCTGAATAATTCAAAACCAGCTCTAATGGGTGATGTGTATTGAGGAGCAAAAGCCAAAACCATAGCACTTTGGGCCAATTACTACAGACAGAGAGCACCTGGCTTCTCACCTACTACGCAGCCTCCTACAACAAGCACAGGTACTACAGGGAGTTACCAAATGGATTCCAAACCATGAGGCTAAGGGGTAATCCACACACATTCTATTCAACTGTAACAAAAACCTTACGCTGTATCTCTCTCTAGCTCTTGCTTTACTACCTAAGTTTACAAAAGGGAGGTTTGTTGTTTTTTTTTTTAAGCACCCAGTAAATAAGTGATCTATCATGTTCTGAAGAAAATAGCAGGACAGGCAGAGCCTGAACTTTTGAAGGACAATGTAAGGTCTCTTGAGTGTCAGGTTAATCAAAAAGGTGAGAAGAGCTTTACAAGGTATGAATCTGCCTTCACAACCCAGACAGATCTGCACACTTTAAAATCTTCAGCATCCATGGGCAGCTATTAATCATCATCATCATCATCATCATCCATCCTTTTTTTCTTTCCTTTTTTCCCTCTCTCCCTCCTTTCCCTTCAAAAGAAAAAACTGTAATCTGTTTTGGTAGCTACCACATCCCAAGGATTTTCAGAAAGGGAAGAAATACACTAACCGTGTCCTTTTCAGCATACTGTAACATTCTGTGTGGTAAGCAGGGAGATGCTGGTAGTATTATCTGATGCCCACATTTTTATAAATTATATTTGAAAATTACAACTCATTATATAAAAGATATCTATGCTACAAAAAAGAAAAAAAATATTGTCTTCAAAAAAAGATTCATCAATTAATAAAATGTATATGATTAACTTGTTTCTAAAAAGGTAAGTCAAATATGTTATCCAAGTTCAACAAAAGCTAGCCAAATTTTAAAAAATTGGTGGAATAATGCAATCCCACTCATGCACATTTTCAGTAATGTAATACGTGTAGATATTCTGTGAGATGAATGCTATTTTCCCCATTCTACAATGAGAAAAGTAGAACTGGCACAGGTTAATAGGTCAGATGAAGATCAGTCAACTGGCTAAGAAGCAGAGCTGAGCTTCTTGCCCTAGGTTCCTGACCTCAAGTCCAGTGAACTTTGAGTAAGGTGTGTAAAACCACAGTGTGCCATGTGTGCTCCTGTGGAAAGGCGGCCTTTAGAAATGCACTCCTGGGGATGCCTCTCCCAAAGTAGCCTCCTGTGGCTGTCCTTCCAGAGAAGCTTTGGACAAGGACAGTATTTTTTATTCCAAAGTATACATATCTACTAAGTGATGTAGCCTCCACTTGGCTTGGAATGAAGCCAATGGGGCTAGCCTCCTTTCCTAAGTTGGGTGGGCTGGGCTAGAAACACATTGATAACTAACTTCGCCCAGGTCCCCCTAAAACATTAAGATAAATACCAAATAAAAACAAAGGAAAGCCGGGTAATCCTAGCACTCGGGAGGCTGAGGCAGGAGGATTGTTGTGAGTTCCAGACCAGCCTGAGCTACAAAGTGAGCTTAAGGCCAGCCTGAACTGCATAGTGAGACCCTGTCTCAAAATGAAAAAAAAAAAAAAAAAAAAAAACCAAAAAAGTAAATGTGTCTCATCTGGAGGAAGGCCTTCACACATATGGACACTTCTGTAGTCACTGTTTTATCCCCAAATACATTTACATTTCAGAGCCCCTTGTAAATGTGGTCATCCCCTAACGCTACTGAGACAAGGCAGGATCGCAGAAAGAGCAACAGCTGGATCAGGAGCAACACTCTTGGCTCCACACGCCAGCTTTGCCACTCACCAGTCCCATTTTCCTATGGTGGCTTTCTCATCTAAAAAGAGAAGACCAGAATCACAAAGTCTTAGCCTTCCTTGAGTAGTTAATTATAAGTCAAAATAAATGCTCAGAGATAGTGATTACTTTTTTAAAAACTCTGATAAAGAAGAGATGCTCCTTCTGAAAAGACAAGCCCATATTTATATTTAACACCAAAAGGCACGCCTATACAACTCTGAGATTATTTTGTTCAGAAAACCATACTGCTCTTTTCATATTTACTTTGAATCTGCTCATTTTTATCTACTGACACCTTGCTCAAATCTGATACGAACAAGAAAATTGAGGGGCGGGGGTGGGGGTAAAAGAAAATAAAAAGATTTCAGCTCCTATGATTTTAACAGAAAAATGTAAGCCAGATGTACCCAGAAATGCCAACTCTAGGGACTGCCCCTTCTCGCAGCACACTGTAGTGCACAGGGCATGGACCCTAAAGCCAGAAAGAATGGGCCACGCTTCGCCTTTGTCACTTGCCAGCTTTGTGACCCTGCAACCACCAAGTCTCCTCCCTGGTAAGCTGGAGGTAACGATGCAGCCTGAGGTAGATGACAGCATGACATGTGACATAGAATATATGCAGGTCCAGCACAGAGGAACCTTCACTCAATTTTGGTTTCCACCCTCTCAACTGCCCAAAGACAAGAACCTGCTTCAAGAATCTACAGCAGGTCTTACAAGTTAAAGGAGCACACATGGGAGAGCTGGCATGGTGTGCCATAATGAGAGACACCCAGGGGCTCAAGGAATAGAAGTTTGCAGAAATGATCAGATAATGAAACACCTTATAGCTTTCGAAATAAGTGAATCATTTTCTCTTAGGTGTCAAATGAATGGCCAAATATATCGCAATCAAAATCTATCATGGAAAAAGCCAGATAGGTACTCATTTTAAATGAGTAGTAGCTTCTAATGATGCAGAAGCCTCTGTGACATTAAATTGCCTAATATTTAAAGGATAAGTACACAATTTTCTGTGGCTCCTTCTTGACTCTAGAAGTTCTAATGAACTACAAGTTTATTCCATTTTTAAAATACATTTAAACCCAAACCCATCATTTACATTACACCTTCCTTAATTCTGAAACCCAACTCTCAATTTGGGTACTTCACCAGCCTATTTTCAAAAGTTGGACTTTGAAAAATATGCACACTCTCAGACAGAAGGGGGGAACCTTCAGACAGCCTTCAACAAAACTTACACCCATGCATATATTTCCATCTCTTTTACCCTCATCCCCCATAATTTCTCACAATCAGTGAAGTGTAGTTACCAATCACTGGAAATGACACAAGTTTAATGTCAGAAATCATTTAGTTTAAATAAGAAAATAACTCTATTTAGCTTTCTCCCACAAACTAAAATTAAGTTTGTTTAGCTTTTTTAAAAATTTATTGCCAAAGGGCAGATTTAATTTCAAGGGAGTGAAAGCCAAATTTATTCTGAAGTCAGGTCTAACGTTACCACTTTGATTTTGCTCTCTTGAGGCTCAAAAAGCTGCAAGCATCAAAACAAAAAGGCATAAAGTAAAGAAAACAAGTGACAGAGACCAAGGTTTTTTGGTTAAGACAAGGTCTCAGGGCCAGCAAGATAGTTCAGTGGACTAAGCACCTGCTGTGGCAAGCACAGGGACCAGGGTTTGACCCCTAGTCCTGCACGCCACACCGGCCCCACCCCCTGAGCCCAGCAATCAAGTCCAGGTGTGGTGGCACACGCCAGTAATCCTAGCCCTGGGAGGCTAAAAACAGGAGGATCACTATGAGTCTGAGATACATAGTGAGATGAGACCCTGTACCTAATATATTTAAAAAATGGAAAAAAAAAAAAAAAAAAAAAGACAGGGTCTCACTACATAATTCAGAATGAATCTGAACTCACTAGGTATATAGTCCAGGATGGCCTTAGCCTCTCAAGTGCTGAGATTATAGCTATAGCTCCCCCAGCCTTTCTACCCTCATAAAAAAGCTACCCCATGAAGCTTTTTTACGAGGGTAGAAAGGCTGGGGGAGGCAGAGAAAAGCCTACCATCTTACTGTGCTCTACTGAAAATTCATGCTTTAAGAAGGCCCACTGTCTCCAGGGTCTTTTGGCCCTGCTCTCTGACCTCAGTTTTCATACTTACCAGATACATTGATAGAGGCCCCAGCATCAATGATCCCACTGTTGGGCCGCACACAGTACCTACGTGGTGCTGTCGTCTTCACTTTAAAACACACATTACGATCAGTTGGGTTGCCAAGCTTCAGGTTGGTGGTAACAACATCAGTGAAAGGACCTGTGGAGTGAGAAGGACCTTGTGAGGAAAGCTGAAAAGGCTGATGATGTGTATGGCAGGAGGGATTTAGAATATGCCTAGGGGAAGGCTAAAGATCCAAAATTATCTCATGAATATGTAGGCAGATGGGACAGATGGGATTAATGTGCTAGCAGCAACAGGCTCTCAAGGTGCCCAGCAAACATCCTGACACATAGCATCACACTGAGACCTTACTGCTCTTTTAGAGATGGCTTGGGAAGATAGGTTTTCATACTACTTAGCAATAGGAAGGATCTGCAACTAAATGGCCTGAATTCAAGGCCAGTTTTTACCTAAACTAACAACAGCAAGACAAAATATAACAGGGAGCATAAAGGAATAGACATGGTCCCAAATAACTCTTAAGTGCAGTGTGCCAACAACAGCAGATGTCATAAAGAATTTGGAGTATAAGTGGTCTGAAGGAAGGCCTACACAGAAACCCCTAACAACATAGGGCTGCTATTTATCATCTTACAGCTACACCAACAAGTCCTAGAGCCCTGGTGGACAGCCCACATTTGAAATATCACATTCAGGCTATTGGTAGGATAGCAACAAAGCTCTGTGCCCTGAGGATTGTTACTATTATTATTTATTCATTTCCTACTTTATTAATTTTAATTAAAAAAGTAAAACATACTTCTTAAGCCAAACAAAAAATGATGTATAAAAACCAAGTTGGGCTAGGGAGATAGCTCAGCAGCTTAAGTGTCTGCCTGGCAAGCACAAGGTCCTGAGTTTAATCCCCAGTACCTCAAAAAAGGGAAGTTAATAAGCTTTCTTGTGTCCCCTGAGGTAACTAATATTAACTATCTGGGAGGCCTTTCCACATCATCCAAGCTTACCAACAAAGTATACTCACCTATGTACACACAGGTGAGAGGCTAAAAAGAATGAGATCTGACTATTCACATTGATCTTACAAATGCTGGCCTTCATTTATTGATCTACAAAGACCATCTAATCAACTATAAAACCTCTTATGTTCTTCAAATGTTTATGTATTTTCAACATGTGATTTATATTTTTGTGATTCCTACTTTTGCATTTATAAGGAAGCAGAAGTTGAGATGGGAAAGAATGTATGTTCCTATGATAACAAAGAAAAACATAATGGTCCACCTATCCCATCTGAGAAAAATCAACAGAGATATTTAAATCTGTGTTTTGAAAATTCTTTACCCAGAGAAAGAAAGATTGAAGGGAGAAAAGGGGAATGGAAAAAAAAATAAAAATATATTATATACGGGTACAAATTCCCTATGATGAATGTGATCATTATGTATATCAAAAGCGTATTAATATAATTAACTTCTAAAAAAGAAAATTCTTCATTCAGATTCTAAACTCTTGAGGACAAAGATTATGTACAACCCACCCCTGTATCCGCAGCACTGTACCTGACATCAAGTAAAGGTCCCGGTATGTGTATATATTCACCATGAAAGAAACAATCTGTGGATTATCTCTAGCAAAATTAAAATCTCAGGCTGGTTTCCTCCAGAGGGGCTCAGAGTATGAAAAATCAATTTGATACGGGCTTAACTTAAATACATATTAAGAAATCAATAATGGTGGACAGGAAGAAAGAAAAGGGGACTGAGTTCCAAAAATCAAATAAAGTACAGCCAGTTCTGCTACAAGAAAACACAAATTTGTCCAAATGTGATTGATGTGCATTTTAAAGGGATAATCTGAGCATAAAAACGATTTTCACATTTGCTTATGAATAATTTTGTCTGCAAAAAACCTTAGGCAAACACAGAAAACTGTACCCTGCTCATCCTCACTGCCCAGAAATCTCTCTCTCACACACACACACACCTTCAACACACACACACACACACACACACACAAACCTTCAACCACCAATATAACATGCTATCTCAGTTTCTGTGGCAGATTAGGAGCCAGACTGGCATTGCAATTTTGCCTTGGATTTCAGGTAATCTTCCTCCACATTACTGCAACTTGCAGACTGCAACTATGCTGACACAATCTCCATAGGCAAACTCCAGGTCTTTTTCCAGGTAGTGTCATGTCTACTATTGCCATTGTTGCTCTTAGGTCCTTATCTTTGTATGCATCACCAACAGAGTCAATGAGTACTGTACACCTAATCCTGCCCCTCCCTCCACCCTTCACACTGTGTTGTATAGTATGGTAATTTCAAGAACACACATGCTGCATTGCAGTAGAACTGACTATGGTACTGAATTGTCTATTGTTTAAGGATTACTCATACCAAAAATTAAAATCCTTCCATGAGAATTTACCTTCAAGAATTAAATGCCTGAAAAGCATTTCTCTATTATCTTTCCAAGAAACCTTCCTTTGCCCCCTAAGAATTAGTTTGGAATCCTTGAGAGAAGAGTTCTTGACAGGTCTGGAAGTGTAACTATCACCACATGTGGAGAAAGGCAAAGGCCTTAGTATTTCATCTCAGCTACTGACTTAACAAACAAGCCTCTCTCTACACTTGAAGTCAGCTCCCCACTAAGAACATAAATAGCTGGTACCCTGTGGCCCAAACGATTTTCAGCTACTATGAGGGACAGCCAGGTGCTGATGATACTCCATCCTTGTAGCAAGTTCTTGGCATCAAGAGAGAAATGGGATACTTGGGCTGAGACAGTATCCAGGGGATTATGAAGGCAGCAGCTCTCTGAGACTCAACTCTGTTTCACTCTCCAATATGTAAGGTCTTGACTCACATGGAAGATAGAGAAGGTCCAGTCTCCTGCATCAAGTCTCTGCTTGCTTAAGATGGGGATTGCTTTAGCAAGCACAGACTAAAAAAGTTAGCTACACACAGCTCTGATTTTCAAGGCCAAAGAAAGCAATAAGGTTCAAAAACCTACACAAACAAAAGCAAATGACCACACACATATATTCTCTGCCTCTCACACAAACCCAGCCAATCAGAACTCCAAATAAGCAAGACTACAGCTCTAATAGCTCTTTATTGCTGGGGGAAAAGAAAGAAAAGGTGAACAAAAATATGTGTCTACAAAAGTGACATCTGAAAGAGGTATGCTTTCAACTACAAAACCTAGGGAATAAATGAATTCAACAGTGGACTAAATATGGCTCAAAACTATCAGTCCTTAAAGATTTTTAGATATAAGCATAAAGCCAAGAATTTATAGCAGCCCCAAACACACCAACTTTTCACTGTGGTGCAACTGAGAATACTTACAAGTTCCAATTCAACTCTAGAGTCTCTTCCTCCTACTCCTTCATGAAGAAGGGTTGGGCGAGCCCAGATTTAAGTAACTCATTATCCATTACATCAACCTCTTCTAAGCACTCTACAAAATTAAGGCAAATTTAACTGTAAACACTAACTTATCTGGAGAAATTTCCCCAGATTACATAATAATCTAAATGGCATCTCAATTCATATATCTATCACATTAAAGACAGCCTAATTTTTTAAAAGACAAGGAATATTTGCAATAAAAAGCAGGATAAAACAAACAACTTCTGTTTCCCTCTTAACACTCCATCCTAGGCCTTTGTATACCAGGGCTTGTGGGACCTAAGTTTCTATTTATGAAAACCCAGAGGGAGTAAAATGCTAAAAATATATGCAACAGAACAAATTATTGATAAAACAGCAAACTTCCACTACTAAAAAATCAACATATTTTGTAAAAACAGGCCAAACTTCCTCTCCCCACTATGGGCAATTTATTTACTATAACAATTTTATTGAAAATAAATCCAATTCTATTTGAGTAATTATAGGAGATAAACCATGGTAGCATCCTCCTTTTCCCCTGTTTTAATGAATTAGGATACACAAAAGCCTCAATAAAAATGATGTAAAGGCTTATGAACATCATTCAGATTTTTACTAGTCACTTTCATTTCATAAAACTGCCATTTCCATTAAAGCATTATGTGAAAAATGGTATTTTACTATGCAAACATGCACATTAATCACCAACGAATTTAAACACTGCTTATAAAATACAAAGTCAATTTTACAAATGAAATCTCCTTCAAGTTAAATTTTTCTTTTAAGAGATAAAAAGATTTGTGCCTCTATAAGTACACTTACTTTTAATCATTTTTTTAATCTTGTATTCCTTATACAGATAATGTCTTAAAAAAACTAAAAGCTAAGCATCTCAGATATAAAATGGGAGGTAAAAATGAAGTAACTTGAATTTGGGAGAAACTAGAAATACTCTTTAAAAATTTCATTCTTTTTAACAATTTGAATAGTATTATTACTCACACACACATTCACCTGTGAAAATTTACCTTCATTTGATTAAAACAAGCTCATTAAATAGTATTAACTAGTTGAACATGAGCTCCTTCACAGGCCCTAAAAGATAAAGCAAGGCACAGCATGAACTATTTCTTCCACCTTTCTCTAGGTGCTAGAGCTTGGCTTTTTGTCTTTTTAAAGCCCTCCTGGGTCTGGGGAGGTAGCTCAGCAGCTTAAGTGCCTGCCTGGCAAGTGTAATGTCATAAGCTTGATCCCTGATACCAAGAAAAGAAAAAGAAAAAGTTGAAGCCTCAGAGCTGACCTTTTTTAGAAAGCAATTAGAATAATACACAGTATTACAGTAATGATATGCAGAAATGTACCTATCATTAAAGGCAAAAGGCGAAAAGGTTATGTCTCAGTTACAAAAACGGGACCTTAAAAAGTTACAAAGTTTGAGCTTAAAGACAAAAGTAGCCACAATTCAGCAAACTTCTCAACCCTTTGATGACAGGTACCAGATGTTGAATATTACTTTAAAAATGACTAGATAAATGTATCAATCAGAAAACCTAACAGAGTTCTGTGGAAAAAGTATTACATAAAATCCTTAATATTTTCCTGGTATATGCACAGGTTAAGTACTTCTTTTTCTGTAATCATACAGAGACACACAACTAACACAAAACTCGTACCTTCAGGAACTGTGTCATCTTTATGAAAAAATAAGAGTATGTGTCCACCAACTGTAAAAGGAAACAGCGAAAACTCCCAGTGAACTCAAAGCTCAGTCTTGGACTTCCTTATCTGTATGACCTCAAGTATACCATGCTGAAAGGGTACAACCTTGGACTTGGCTAACTCCATCTTGTCTTTATGAATTGTTCTTTCCTTAATTTATTTTTTTATTCGATACTGGGTCTCACTACGTAGCTCAGACTCATTGTGGTCCTCCTGTTTCAGCCTCCCCATCGTTGTGATTACAGGCAGTTTTGGGGCCAGAACAGCACATTCAGGGTTCTAGGGACAGCATGGCATGTGGTACCAGGGATCAACTCTTTCCTTAATTTCTTCTCACCTGCAGTCACCCTGTACTCCCAGAAGAGCAGGTCTCATGGATAAACATCTTGCCACCAGAGCAGAAACTACACCAAGGCAGCAATAATTTTCTTACCACCCACAAAGCTTTGCTTGACTGTCCTAAGATAAGGTAGACCATGGTCTGATTAAGATCACCATTTATGCAAGTCCCCAACCTTTTTGTCCAATTCCTTCCCTATATAACCCAATTGGGCCAAGGACACAGCTCAGTGGTACAACACGTATATGTCAAGCGAGTTTGATTCCCGGTACACTCCCCCACAACACACAACACACACACACACACACACACACACACACACAAGCAAAAAAAACCTGACAGCTGTCGGCACCTGGAAGAAACATATTTTAAGACATCAGACTGTTGTTCTCCTTCCCAATATGGTCACATTGTAAATAAATTCTTCTCCTGCCTTGATGACTATTTATTTCTTTAACTGGCCCACTGGGTAGCTGAACCTGATTCACTGGAACTCCCAGAATTGGGACTTGGCTAGTACTTCAGAAATAGTACCATTCCATCTATTTATTAAATGACAGGGTTCAGTGTTTTAAGGGACAAATATATAATTCTACTGGAAAATAAATTCATTTATTTGAAATGAATTAAATTCATTTCAGTGAAATGAATTAAAATGAAAATGAAAACTCAGCTCTACTGGAAAATAAATGTATTTGTAATATTGAACTATAAAACTCCTAGAACATAGAAAAAAAGGTAACCCTGAGTATAGAGATAACTTTAAATAGAACAGCAAAGGCATAATTGACAAAAGAAATGATGAAGTAGACTTTATTAAAAAAAAAAACTTTTAAAATACCTGCTGGGACAGTGTCCAGGGGATTGCGAGGGCAATGCCAAGAGAATAAAAGGACAAGCAAGCCACAGACTGTGGGAAGTATTTGCAGCTCACCTCTGTGAGAAAGAACCATCAACCACAATACATAAAACTCTTAATACTCAATGATAAGAAAATGAACAACCTTATCTAAAAGTGGCAATAAGCTGTGCAGACTTCTCACCAAAGATAGAGGGCAAATGAGCATGTGAAAAGATATTTATATCATATGTCTCTAGAGAACTACAGGTTTTTAAAAAATGAAATACAACTGCACACTTGTTAGAATAGTGAAAATCTTAAACACTGGCAACAATAAAGGCTGGAAAAGATATGAAGCAACAGGAATTTTCATTTGTTGCTAGCAGGAATATAAAATAGTAGTCACTTTAAAAGGTAGCCTGGCAGTTTCTTATAAAATTAAACATATTCTCACTACACAAGTCAGTAATCACTTTCCAAACTTATGTCTACACAAAAACCTGCACACAGATGTTTACAACAGCTTTATTCATAACTGCCAAACCTTGGAAGTAAACAAAATGTCCTTCAGTCAGTAGATAAAATCAATTGGTACAAAGAATGATTTAGCATTTAGAACAAAAAGGAAGTAAACTATCAAGCCATGAAAAGGCCCTGAGAAATTTTAAATGCATATTCCTAAATGAAAGAAATCATTCTGAAAAAGCCACATGCTGTAGACTTCACTACATAAAAAGAGGCTGAAAAAAGCAAAACTATGGGCACTATAAAAAGATCAGAGGTAGATAGGGGGTAGCAAAATGAGGACACAGAATTTTTGGATAATGAAAATACTCTGGTACTGTAATGGTGGATACAGGACATTCATTATACAGTGGTCCAAATCCTCATGACACCAACAGAGAATCCTAATGAAGACCACATGTACTGTATAAAAATTATTTGTCAATGCAGGCTCACCAATTGTAACCAGGGTACTGCTCTGCTTACGCATGGGGGTGGAGGGCAATGGGAACTCTACTTTCTATTGTTTGCTTAGACCTAGAACTATTCTAGAAAGTGGCCACTTTATTTTTTAATGGGGAGGGGGTGTTTAATCTTTTAATTTACTTTTGATAGCACCTCTGCTATTTAAGGTTTTAAAAAATATGTATGTGTGTGAACTGACAGAAAGGAAGGACTAAAGATACTCTGTTGTGCTAAAAGATTGCTTTTTTTTCTTTTGGGGAGTTTATGGAATTCTGATGTTATAAATAACCTCCTTTGTAATTTATATCCTGATGTGAGTTCAGTACTTTGAAACTCATACTGTATGTGCCACCAAAAAAGTTATATACTGGTTTGAAACATAATCTATCAGGTCTCAGCTTTCCAGCCTAAACTTAAAGTTATTAGCTTTACAACAGCTTTTTCCATTCTGCATAAAAAGAACTATATTGCTTTACACTCTTGTAAATACATACTATTTCTCCTTTTCACAGATCCTCCAAAAACCAAGGTACTGTATTTCACTTCAATTCTAAAAAGATTACCTTCTGGGAAGGTAATAATCTGTCTCCAGAAGCCTATGATTTTTGATGGGTTTTGCTTGGACAATAAAATTGTGCTTGAGGTTTCAATACAATAAGACTCTGTTACATGGGAAAAATATATTAAAATAGGGAAATGTGGACCCTCTAAAGTAAAACCCATTGTCTATCTTATATATATGCTTTGAGAGTGTATTTTCATTAAAGGTATTCTATTGCTTTCTGCTTTCCCTACCCATCTGCAAGGCACCAATTCCCATATCGCTTACTTTATGTAGTATTTCCTCTTCTAGGATAGAAATTATAAACATATTTTTGTTTTTCTTGTTTACAAAGGATCATCAGCACCTAGAACATTGTTAGGCACAGAACAGATTCTCAGTATATCTGCTAAAGGAAGGGATGGCCAAACCATGCTTATATTAACCTTATTTGAGGCTGTCTTCTTCCTACAGACCTCCGGAATGCAGGTGAGGGACATGGACAACTCCATTCACTTTTACACATTACCACGTCTCTCACTTTCTACACACAACACACTTCTGTCCCCACGGAGGGGGGGGGGCTATGCCTACCTTACTCATCATCACATCCAAGTTTAACACAGGGCAACACGTGCAGCATGGGTAACACGTGGGCTACACTGACAACAAGACTTCAGAGTAATTCTCCAGTGCTACTGCATGTCCTATAAAGAGATGCCTACTTCAAAACCCAAATTTGAGGTCATTTTAAGTTTGTCTGGCTCATACAGGTTGAAGATATTAAAAATGTTAACTTGTGTGGATAATGTTTTCATCATAATTATTTAATAATTTTTAAAGCTACCTCTTTCCTAAAAACTGAAAAATAGCATAGTACTAGATACTCAAAGAAGATGAGCTCTTAAATAACTATAAATCAAGAGTATGGAATTGGAGAAGTTGGGTTTTTAAAAAAATCTATTTTCCTTATCTTTTTTTAAATACTGAAAAATTAACAGCTTATTATAATTTATTTTACCTAACAATCTAGGAAATTTGCAGCCATCAGCAGTTCCAGTGCTCTCAGGTGCGATGGGAAATTCAGGACTCTCGGTGGAGCTGATAGTGTAGTGAATCTTGTAGGTAAAACACATGTAGACTTTCGAAAGTACATGTGAAAGGATTGCTCTAAAATTGACCTTGCTGTTTTCATTTTCAGCAAACTGATGTGGGCCACTCAACATGGCTTTTATTGTTCCTGATGTTAGTTCATGTTCTCTTTTTACTATAAATTCATGACCATCAGAAGATATCAACTTGACATACACGGCATCTAGACCTTCAGACACCATAGGTTTTCTCCTCTCCATCCATTATTTTCTTATATAATTCTACTTTTGTTCCACAAGAACTTTAGCTTCCTGGTAAGGTGGGAACACACAGACTTGGTCACCAACTTCTGTTCACAGGAAGTCAAAAATCTATTTTCTTGATTGAAATTGCTAGCTCACACATTAAATCAATGCATTGGAAACAAAAATAAAGCTTTGCAACCAATGTGTTTTTAATCGAGCACACTGTATTCCAATATTTTAACAGAAAGCCTTATTATGCATCTCTTACTTTGAAATAAACACATGTAAATAACTCTACACACATGCAAAATTTTCCTAAAGAAATCTTAGCATGTAAAACGTTCTAAATTAATAAAGTAACCTTCCTTTAGCCCCATGGGATATTCAGTTGCTGAGAAACATCACACCCATTATTATAGCAAAGAAAATCAACACCACAAGCTCTTATTGATGATACCAAAACACACTCAAGCAAGTCTGACTGAAACAGAATATATCAACCCTGCAGGCTACTCACCCAATTCACTAGTTCCCTAGCTCCTTCAGCGTAGAAATTAAAGCACCTCCACAGGTGGCAAAACTAGACTGCAAAGCAATACTACAGTGTTAAAAATTCAACAGATTACTTATAGAAAACCTAAAATCAAATTTGGAAAAGCTACCTGAAAAAGACATGATATAAGACCAGAGGAACAGCTTGGAACACAAACTATATTTGTAGTTTGTCCAACAGATAAGTACTTACTAGTATCCATAATATATAAGGAACTTATTTATAATATGCCAAATCTTTCTGAAGAAATTTTCCACAACATTGTAAAGAATGAACCCAACCTGTATTCCAACAATTAGTCTCAAAGATAATATATTAATAATATATTTAATATTATAGTGACAAGTGATATAGAAAAATGGAAATAGTTCATATTAAACTCTTCTAGTGGGTAAGAAAAAGCATGGAGCATGAATAGGTAGATTTGAGGCACAATACATTATTAACATTAACTTACTCTTTATTGGGATTATCCTATTACCTTCATGTTTCTGTATTAAATTTCCTTTACTTTATATACTCTTCTGAAAAAAGACATGCAGCAGCACTGGAGAATTACTCTGAAGTCTTGTTGTCAGTGTAGCCTACATGTTGCCCAGAATGCCCTGTATTTACAAAAGCATTGGCATCCTGACTTGTAGGTTGTTCAAAAATAAACCTCTAGGAGTCACTTTCATGTTATCTATAAATAAAGTCAAGCTTATCACTTAAAAGTTTAGTACAGGAGGGACCTCAATTTAAGACATATCCACATACAACTTTCACAAAAGCTATTTTATGAACTTAAAAATGAAAAGTCTAGCTGAGCATGGCGGTGCACACCTATGTAATCCCACTACTCAGGAGGCTGAGGCGGGAGGATATTTTGAAATTTGAGATCCCGGGCTACAAAGTGAAGGTCAGCCTGAACTGCACAGTGAGACCCTGTCTCTAAAAGACAAAAGGGAGGTCAGGATATAGTGGATGTAATTCAGCTGCACAGTGTCTGCCTAGCAAGCACAAGGGCCTGAGTTCTATTCCCAGCACCAAAACAAAACAAAAATGAAGTCTTCACTCATCTAAAGGTAAAGCACTACTTTCCTTTATACTGCTTTTCATTCAGATATTTCTAAATAGAAAAATGGCTATGAGCATAACAGCAGAAGCTTCATACATTCTAACTATATCCAACACTAAGACAGACTATAGTACGTAGCTGATTATTCACAGATGAATTCTATGCATCCATTCCAAAAGGGTCTAAAATAATTCAATAAACTGAAGTATTTGCAATGTATAATTTATATTCTATGAACACATCTTAGTAATTTTTCTTTAAATTCATAAAATAGGTTTTGCCAAAATTGTAGGTGTGGATATATCTCAAATTAATAATTCAAAATCTGTGAAAATAAAGATATAAACTATTGTCATAAGTAGAGTTGCTGCTTTACTTTGAGTTACAAATTAACAGTTCAAAGGGGCTGGGGAGATGGCTCAGTAAAGTGCTTGCCTGGCAAGCACAAGGGCCTGAGGAGTTCAATCCCCAGTTCTGCCAAAACTAAATAAATAAAATTAATAGTTCAAGTCAAGTGCATACTCTCAGCCTCAAAACATCCCTTAAAATGCTCCCTCTGCAGATGACCACCCACGGTCTCACATAAAAATAAGCACTACCCAACTCATATCAGACACACAGACAAGCAGAGAACACATGTGGTACCTCTCCAGTTTAACTGGAATTCTCAATTGTGAACACTGAAAAAAGTAGAACATGGTTTATCCATTAGTACATAACCTGCTCTGGTTTCGTTTTCCAGAGAACCCATATGGCTACACTGGTAAAAAGAGATTACCAATCAGGTCGGCAGCTTCCTAGGCAAATTCAGCAAGAGGCCAGGGTTTTCAATGAGAGTTGAATGAAAAATACCTTTTGTTTTCCCCTTTCTCTAACTTCAGAAATTATACTCATTCTTACAAGTTTTACTCAAATGCCTTCTCTCTTGGAAAATTTTCCCTAATCCTTCAGTCAGAAGAAATGATTCCTTCTTGTACTAATCTATCAATAAAATGATTTCCAAATTTCTACCTAAAGCCTGGCCCAGCCTGGCCCTAAGCTCCTACCCACTCCTCATCTCAGTACAAGGTATCACCACTCAACCAACTGCTTGGGCCAAAAGTAGTTACCTTGGTTTCCTCTTTTTCTTTCTTTCTTTCTTTTTTTTGCAGTATTGGGGATTGAACAGTTTCCTCTCTTTCTCTTCTTAATCCATTAGCAGGTTCTGTGAGTTCTGCCTTCAAATGAGACTTAGAATCAGCACACCTCTGTCTTACCACTACCACTGCCATTAGCTGGGCTCACATCCTTAGCCTAGAGCATCTTACCAACCAGGCAGCTTCCATATATACCCCCAACCATAGATCTCCCATACATAGCCTATCTTCCCATAACAGCCATGTCCTTTTAAAAATGGGCTCCTGTACACAATCATCCACAGAGCACCTTGTCACAACAAAATTCAAAGGCCCTCTCATGTCCTGCCAATCTACAGAACTCCTGTCCTCTTCTTGGAGATAATCTCCCACTATGTACTTCCATGACTCCGGTGCAGGCAAAATGATCTTGCTGCTTTTCTTTTTCCCTAACATTTTTTAAGACAAGAGTCCAGGGTCTCACCATGAAATCATTATGAAACTCAGACTGGCCTCCTGCCTCAGCCTCCCAAGTGCACAACCATACCTTTTTTAAGAATTTTATTGAGAAACACATAGTAATTAGACAGTTTCAAAACCAGTTAGTAGAATAGTTTCAATAATTGATACAATGCATATTGTTTTCTTAGTGGTTATTCATTGTACAACATGCAGACATGGTATCCTGTCCATAAACACTATTGGAACAAATCTTTCTATTGACTGAATTAAGAGAAAGTAACTGTATATCTACCCTAACTATTGTCAATATACATATACAAAATGGTCATTCATTTGTATCCACTTTTTTGTTCAGTTTTGTTCAGAAAAGGGTATTCCACTGTCATTTAAATATTGTAGGTACATGAATTCAGCAAAATATTCCAATATAGTCCAGTAATCCATAATAGTAGTGGGTTATCCATAGGACTGGCAATGTCAGAAGTTGTTGACTTGAGCCTTTTATAGCTCAGCACATTAATATGGCTTTATTTTTTATGCCTCATTTTTATACTTTTCTGCTGGATGGCTAAGACCAAGATAAAGCAAGACCTATATAACAAGAAATGTAACTTTTGTATCTGATAAGGTCAGTCAAGTCCCCTCAGGATTTATCCTGAAACCCTGTACCACAGTTTGCAGATCCTTTGTCAGTGTCAGCCATGTGGACGAGTCACAGCCATTGCCTGACCAATCTACTGTCTGTGAAAGCCTGAGAGAATGTTTTCTCTCCATATGACTCTCCTTAGGTACATACTACATCATTGATCACTTTCCTATGTGGCTCCATAATCTCCTTGATCAGAAAATTTGGGACATCTGAGGTACATGATGTTACAATACAGTTTCTCCCATGTTTTGAGTCTTCACTGACCTTGAGAGGTTAGCCTGTCATTTTGGTCTTCTAAATACATACTGCTTATCATAACATACCAATTACTGCCATACTGTCTCTCAAGTAAATGTGTGTTTAAAAAAAAAAAAAGGGTAATACATGAAAAGAAGACACGAGAAAAAACATGTCATAGGACTGTCCTGCTACAATGCTGTATATAGATTTCTAAATTTCTGTGTAAAAATATGTAATTGTTTATCTCTATTTTTTAAATTTTTAATTTTTTTCTTCATATTCTGTAGGGACTTAAAGTTTAACATATCAACACTTGATGGAAAATACCTGTTCCACGTTATGTCTAAGATATTTAATATTCAGACAGATAGGTTAAACTCAACTACCTATGTTGTAGACTAATAATAATAAGCTTCTCTTCTGGAGGATTAACAATCTAAGTTTGCAGACCAAAAATTCAAGAAAAAGAAGGGCTGCAAGGACAGTCAGCATACCCAGCTGCTTGAAAACACCAAGCTCATTACCACCAAGGGCCTTCAACTGCCCTTCTGGGAAGCTCTTGCCCCACAGAACTGCATGTGGTTTGCATGTGCACTTCATATAGGTCTCAAGCTCAATTCAAATATAACTTCAAGGAGATAGCTTCGCTAGTCATCCTGTTTAAAATAGATCTCAGAGGCTGGGAGTACAACTCAGTGGTAGTATGCCTGCCTAGCATAATCATGGAACTGGGTCTAATCCCCAGCATTACAAAAAATAAATAAATAAAAAAGCCCCTCCCAAAACCACCCTCTCTTTTTCAGTTTACTACTTTCCTTTACCTGATGCCATATTATATACACTTTCTATTTTTCTTCAGAGTCAATGTTCCCAACTAGAAGAAAAAAGGATTGTCTTACATTTTTCACCTCAAACTCTCAAGCATCCATAACAAATGCAAGCTTGCAGCCAACCACCTGGGACACTGAGGGAAGAGAAACACACTTTTGAACCTAACCTGGGCAACTTAAGACACCTGATGAGATCCTATCTCAAAATACAAAAGCAGAAAAAGAGCTAGGAAGGAATGTAGCTCAAT
Source organism: Ctenomys sociabilis (assembly GCA_004027165.1). NCBI lineage: Eukaryota > Metazoa > Chordata > Mammalia > Rodentia > Ctenomyidae > Ctenomys > Ctenomys sociabilis. The sequence goes on along the minus strand of PVKA01007908.1, from coordinate 20,207 downwards.
GCACAGTTCCTGGGCCCAGTACTGGAAAAGGTGGTGGGGGTGGGGTAGCTCCAGGTTCTACGCAAGGCTCCCAGGCCAGAAGGATAGCAGGGCACTGCTGCAGCCAGCCAGCACACTGGGAAGACAGAGGAAATCTATTTACCAAACCATTCCAGAGCCCAAACAGAACTAATAAGAGCATAATCTCTGGGACAGAGACTCTGTTGATCCTATCTTTAAAAATCAAATGTGCCTTTCAATGGGAACCACTACCATCTTACAGTAATTTGCCAAAATGATGAACACAAAGTAAAGGAGAGAGGAACCTGATAGGCATTCTTTAGGATTTTTAGAAAGCATGAGGTTATTCCTTTGGTCACATATATATTAACCTACAAAAGGGGTGATGATGTAGATATCAAAGGAATGGGTACTGTGCGAAGAGGAGTGCTACACAACTCTTACCATGGCAAAACTGTAAGTCTACAATGTTACCCAACATGCTGCTGTAATTACTACAAAAAGCAAGTTAAGGCCAAAAAATTTAATGTGCATATTAAGCACTCTAAGCATTAAGACTACTTCCTGAAATGTGTCAAGGAAAATGAGCAGAAAAAAAGGGGTCAGGGAGATAGCTCAGTAGAATAAGACCTTTCCTGGCAAGTACAAGGGCCTGAATTCAATCCTTTGTTCCACCAAAAAAAAAAAAAAAAGGCAAACAGAAAGGTGCCTAGGTTTAAATGGAGCACCAGCTTACATGACCCAGAGAAGCACATTTTGTGAGGACCAAGGGAAATGAGCCTGGGTTGCCAGAGTCCATTCCCTATGAATTGTGGCAGAAACTAAGGGTGTAGCTGTTTTCAGTACCTAACTAGCAGCTAAGGTACTCTAGGCCTGCTTAAAAATAAAAAAAGATCCTGAACTCTAAGGAGAGATTTCTTAATTGAACAGGTATGTTGTGTGCTCACCTCAGAGCAATGAATACAAGTACAGGTTTTCATTATACCTAGTCAGTTATGTCAGGCCTTGAATCCTCACAGTCAGTGTTTGTCCTGCAGAAAGATGTGAAGTTTTATATATATGTATACCCAAATGGCCAGATATTTATGAAATATTTACACTGCCTTGAAGATTCTCTACATCACCACAGAAAAAATGATATATCAAAATACAGTAAATGGGAGCCAATGTATGGCACTACAAAAAAAAAATCAAGTATAAGTTTGCTAACACTTAACAATGTAGGTTTAGTCTAAGCATCTTATTTTATTTTAATATGTTTATTTTGTCCAGAGTGAAGAATCTGAGGCACAGAGAGATTAAACACCTTATTGAAAGTAATGACTAGGAGGTGGCACACCTACAATTCCCACTCAAGCTTTCTGACCCCAGATTTCACAATCTTAACAATGGGGGGTATACTAAACACCATCTGAAATACATAAAGTGTCATACAAATATGGGTATGTGGGTGTGCATCCAATGAGACAGTAGAAGAAAGGAGGAAAAGCCATGGTAAGGAGTTCATTTGGGACATGCTATATTTAAAGTACCTATGGCCTTATAGAGGGCTTGGCTCAGCTCAATATAAGCATATCAAAAGCTAAAGGTACTGATAGAAGGTGTCTAAGGGAAAGACAAAGAGGAAAGAAAAGAGAGAGACACAGAGAATGGGATAGAGGAGAATATAACCCTGAGCTGTATGACAGCGGACAAAAAGTGGTCACACAGCTAGGGGGAAAAAAGACTAGGAAGAAGAGCGTCAACAAGTAGGATGGGAGCTGGGCGTGGTGGCGCATGCCTGTAATCCCAGCACTCGGGAGGCTGAGGCAGGAGGATTGTTGGTGAGTTCGAGACCAGCCTGAGCTACAAAGTGAGCTTAAGGCCAGCCTGAACTGCAGTGAGACCCTGTCTCGAAAAGACCAAAAAAAAAAAAAAAAAAAAAAAAGTAGGATGGCAATCCTGCAGAATATACATATGACAATACATAAAAACACACACAAGATGTGATGAGAAAATAATTAAGCTCTTTGGCAGTGACTTCAGGAGTAAATGAATATTAAGAACACAGAGACACTGAGTGTCCTCTCCGGAGGCTTGTAGAACAAGAAAGTGAAGAGCTCAAGAGGGTAAGTATAAGACAGGAAGCAGTTTTGTATTTTGAAAGGCAGAAGAGATTTTAAGATGTTTACTGAATATAACTAATTGTTAAGCACTGTACTCAGTGACAGGTATGTAAAGAAAGAAAAACAATCTGCTTTTGAAGGAGTCTGGATACAAAAGCAGTAATTTATAAAAATAACTATAAAATGAAATAAAGACCCAAATGAGCTGATCAGAATTTGCTGAATCTTCTCCAAGACTGGTCTCTTGCACCTCTGCTAAGTTCTGAGTAAGGCTAGAGGGAAATTAGGAGGCAAAGTACATGAAGTTCTAGTTGACAGAGTCTCTCAAGAGTGAGCCAGGCCTCTCTCACACCTATAGTAAACCAATGTCAAATTTACAAAGGTCAAAGACACAGATTTAGATTTTTTTCAAAAGAGAAGTCCATTAGGATACAACTCCAAAAGAGCAATTCAAGCAACAGAATGAGAATTCAAATAAGTCTCCACAAGAACAAATCTTTTTTCCCCCAGCAAATTCCTCATACTAGTCTTATATATGCTTCTATTTCAAATGAACATACCAAACACTGAAAAGATGACCAAGTCCAGGATGAATCCCCACTTTACAATACTAGGAAAAGAAAACAACGAGGAAAGAATATATTCTACAGAGCCCTACTACAAACAGTGAAACCAAAATCTAGTGAGGCTTATTTCTAACAGGGCAGATAAGGCAGCAAGTAAATGAAGCAAACAGAAAATAAAACAAAATGTACAAGTGATACACACTTCACAACATGTGAGGTAATGCAGAAAAATACTGAATTAGTATTTCCAAGAATGTTCAAGAAGGATCAGAAGTAGTGAGCTTCTGAATATGAACTAAAGGGTCAATATTTAATGAATACTAAACATTTAGGAGCTTGGGGGGCCAAGTAGTGAGAGAAACCAAACCCCAATTTCTGTCCTCAAGAGGCTTTCCATATTCATCTAGAATTCAACCTCAAATTCTCAAGCTTGGAGCTAGAAGGAATCAAGAGATGATGACTTCCAGTCTCCATATAATACAGAGTAGGGAATGACCTAAAGGAAGTTAGCTAAGTGCTTCAATAACAACAAGATTGATTGGAAACATAGTTCTGTCAAGGACCCAAGCCCTAGAGGTTGAGAGACTGTATACCAATGCACACCCAGTCAAGTTATGGAGCTCCATGTTCTGATCTGGTAACCCAAAGAGGACATTGACCCTGACTTCCCAGTAGGTACCATTCCATTCTCTCCTTCCCTTTTCCTACTATGCTAAAAATACTGAATGATGCAACTAAAGAGTATTCAATTTGCCCAGAAATAATATATTGAGTGATAGATATTAAAAAATGAAGGGCTTAAGAGTGGGGAATGGAGTGGCAGAAGGGAAGGTGCAAACTTTCAACACAGGGCTGCAGAGACAACTCAGCAGCCTAAACATCTGCCCAGGAAAGCACAAGAAGCCAGGTTCCATCCTGGGTACCACATGCCTTGTCAGCCCCGCCCCAAGTGCGCTGAGCAGGCCACTAAGACTGGGGGTCGTGGTTCATGCCTGTAATCCCAGCACTGGGGAGTCTGAGCTATGTAATGAAACCCTGTACCAAATACATTTTAAAACAAGAAAGAATAAAAGAAAAAAAAATTGTCATCACAGGTATCTCAAAATGATCAATTTTGGATACAAATTCTTAAAGAAAACAACTGGGAGAAAAACTTTTGTTTTGTTTTTCTCTGTTTCTTTTTGATGGTGGTACTGGAATTAAACCCAAGGCCTTGCTCTATAAGAGCTACAGTTCCAGGATCATGCTAAATTGCCCAGCCAACTCAAATTTGCACTCCTTCATTAGTCTCCCAAGTAGCTGGGATTATAGTTATATGCCACCATGATGCACACAAGATAGTCTTCTACAGGTGGTTGCAGTCATAACGTCCAGAGCAACTATGCAATTTATGTAAGAGGTGCCAAAGAGACAATTACAATTTAGTATCTTTCTTTTTTTCTATCCCATTTGTCTCTTCATCCTTTCTCTATTCCACTCTCATACTTCCAGTCTTCTTTCTATCTTCCTGATAACACAATAAATAAGAAACACAAGGGCAGTCACTCTCCCAGACCATCTTTTAAAGAAGTAAATACAGTTAGCATAAGAATAAAGAAAGCAGTGGTGTTGCAGTCAGACAGATCTTGATTCAAATCCCAACTCTACCCATACTTCTTCATGTCCTGGAGTCAAGAACTTTAGGATCCCAACTGTAACCCCTCCCTAGATGCTTCAAGCACTTACAGGTTACTGCCCAAACTAAAGCCTGGTTCACAGGAAGCTTTCAGTTTATGGTACTGGAGCAAACCCTCAGGGAGGTATCTGTTCATAAAACCTATAAAGATTAGTTGTGCAAAAGGAAGGAACCTAAGTATCTCCATTTTGGACAGTCATCTACTATGCACCCAATTATTACATCCATGTATGTCACTAAAGCCACTCTGATCTAGTTCATATGCTTATGATGCAATCATTTTGAAAAATGATGACTTCCTAAGGCAGGTCTCATACAGAGAAAAACAGCACTTGTTGTGACCTTACACCAACCTTTTGTCGCACTGACAGAAGTCTCTATGTATTAACTTCTCTGACCAAGGCAATGGCCCACCAGAAGCTAAGACACAAGGCTAAAGACTTAGTAGATCTACCTGTAAAGATTAAAGGAGCATCTATAAAGACCATGTATTTTAAAGATCCCTATCTTAGTAAGCACTATTATATTTCTTCCAATTGTACTTCAGAAATCTGCAAGTCTATAAAATTCCACACACAATGCTTGCCAAACCTTCCTGGAACTATACAGTAGAATTACAGGTTATTCACAAAGTCAACATGTCCACATATACAGAATTGTAAAACATCATCAAAATCTGATGTTAAAATGAATAGTGCTAGCCGGGCGTGGTGGCGCATGCCTATAATCCCAGCACTCGGGAGGCTGAGGCAGGAGGACTGTTGTGAGTTCGAGACCAGCCTGAGCTACAAAGTGAGCTTAAGGCCAGCCTGAACTGCATAGTGAGACCCTGTCTCAAAAAGACAAAAAAAATAAATAAATAAATAAAAAATGAATAGTGCTTTGGAGCAATTAGTCTTTTTCATCATATGGTAAAAAAAAAAATGCAGAGTAACTCTTTAAAAATGTTTATTGGTACATGTTTGTAGTACATGCTATTCAGTCATCTTGGGGAGCAGGCACACGTATGTAACACAGCTTCTTTTTTTTTTTTTAAATCCCCTTCCCTCCCACCCTCCTCTAAATCCCTGTCTCCCATTTTCATTCCTGTTGATATTATTAATCTTAGCAAGCTTATGACATGTCATGTTTACATTCCTTGAGGTTATTAGGTAGCTGTATTACAATATGGCCTTGCTATACTTACTTCCTCTTTCCCTTTGTCCCTGGCCTGCTGGGCCCTGTCCCATCTTCAAGAAATCCAGCCCTTGTTTGTGCTATCAATAATTTATGCCTTTTTTTAATTTTTCAACTTTGCCTTACTCTAATGAGAGATACCACAAGCTACTTAAGCATAATTATGTGTCTGATTTACTTTACTCAGCATCATATCTTCCAGGTGCATCTATTTCCTATGACTGTCTTGAATTTGTTCTTTATAGCCAAGTAGTAAGTACATATTCTATTATGCAGCAATACTGCCTCTTCTTAATCCAATTGTCTATTGATCGTTATACAGGCCGCTTTCAGGCTATTAGGACCTGTGCTGCTATAAGCCTGGGTATCATTTATCACTGTGGTATGATGTCTGAAGCATTTTGGGGAAGATATGCTTAATAAATTAACTGAATTAATACTTCTTGCCCTCAAAGAGAACTTGAAATCTAGGCCTTGGCACTGGACTACATCCCTAGCCTTTTTTTATTTTGACACAGGGTTTCACTGAGTCAATAAATTGCCAAGTCCAGGCTTCAATTTGTGATCCTCTTGCCTCAATCTCCCAGATAGCTATAGACACGTGTAACCGTGGCTGGCAACTCAACTGATGTTCATAAGAAATTAACCTGACAAAGGGTCAATGAGATAGCTCAGCAGACTAAGGCCTACTTAGGCAAGTGCTGGGACTTGAGTTCAATCCCCAGCATCACATGCCAAGCCATCCCCACCCCAAGGCACAATGACCTGGCCACTGAGACCAGATGTGGTGGTGCATGCCTATAATCCCAGCGTGGGGGAGGCTTGAAAGCAAGAGGATCACTATGCGTCCAAGCTGCATAGTGAGACCTTGCACCAAACACACAGAAATTAACCTGATAGCCATTAATACTTCCTTAATGATTATAAATTTTCTTTCTGTCTCTCTCTCTCTCTTTCTCTCTCTCTCTCTCAAAAATGAACCCCTTTATGAGTTAACACCAAAGAACTCTAGTGGTAAAAATAACAATAAACTAACAGCAGTAAACACAAAAGTACAAGGGCCTCGGTAATGGAAATACTTGGGTTTGAAACCTGCAACACCATCACTATTGTGGAACAAAATACTTAGTTATTGTATCATCTCACAACACTGTCATATACATTAAAAAGGAAGCATTTATTTTCCAAAAATGTCCATTTCCTTACCTTTTATTTATCTTCATATGGTAAAATTTATGTTCACCACTACTTTAAGTTCCTGACCTAACTCAGGGTGGAGGAAGTCCACTACTTCATACCTTACAAATATGCTCTCCGATACCAGCTCCCTAAGTTCATCTCGCTATTATTTTCTGAGCACCTTACAGCCTTTAAAGGCAACCTGAGGACACAGATGTTCTGAAGTTTCTAAAGCACATCTCAAGGAACAAAGAAATTAAGGTAAATGATCTAGTCCATTGTTTTCAAGCACATGCACACAAAATAACAGCAGTCTCAATGAATTTCTTTCTCACAATATTATTTCCCTAACCCCTTTCCCAGATATGCAAAGGCTATATGAGCCCAATGAAGTGCCAAAAGATGTACCAGTTCAAATATCTGCCCTGATCAGCACCGTGTGAACCATTAAAACAGTTTAGTTGTTCACAGGAGGTACATACACAAACCAAAAGCCTGATGAAACATGACCTGCTAATCAAAATATGGCAACCCTTCTGAAAGGATAAAGGTGAATTCTAGAAAAGTGTTTCTACTCTTTTCATATAAATATTAAAAGAAAGGTTTTCAAAGTTTTCCTATAGGACTATGGCATTTTCTCAACCCTAACCCTACCCCATGCAAGGAGAAAAACCCTAACACACCCAGAAGGCATTATTTCTAGATACTGACAGCTTCTGTCAAACAATGTTTACAAATTTGAAAAAATGGACACTAGAGATACTATTTTGCCACACTGTTATTTTTTTTTAAAATAACCTTAAGAGTCTTGCCCCACAGCCCCAGACCCAGCACAGCTTCACAAGTGAGTGAAAACTGCAGGCCCACCACACTAGAGACCTTTCCCAGTGTTCTCCGGTCCTGCCCCTTGGCCCCAGACCTAGCACAGCCTTAGTCAACGAGAACTCCAGGCCCATCGCGCTAAACAGACCTTTCCTAGCTTTTACCAGTCCTGCCCCGCCACCCCAGACACAGCACAGCTCGCCTGGTGAGTGAGAAATGCAGCCCCGCCTTGCTAGAGAGATGTTTCCCAGCTTTCTCCGGTCTTGCCCCTTGGTCCCAGATCCAACACAGTCTGCCCGTTGAATGAAATCATCCACCACCCTTTTGGGAGTCTAGCAGACCTGCCAAAGCCCAGGCCTGGTGAGTGTGTGAGAGAGCTTCTGTGCTCTCCTGCCCCCCTATACCCTTCCACACCCAGCCCAGGCCTGACATATAGGCGTGGGGAGAAACTCTGCAGCTGAAGTCCTTGCAATGAGACTAGGGTCAAACCCATGCAGCTAATCCAGAAGCAGATCTTGTCAAAGGGGCACAACAGGCTCACCTCCAAAGATAGCAACAGGAAGGAGGTGAGCACAGCAGCCAGACCCAAGCCAGGCAAAAGTACATAAACTAGAAGTTGGTGTAACAATACCTGAATTTCATGAGGTGCTAAGGTTAGAATTGCACCAAAACTCTACACCAAAAGTCAGAGGTCAGAGCTATAAGTCATGATAAAAACAAGGAGCCAAACGCAATCTCAGGCCTCAAGCCCACCAATGATAAGTGCAGAAGACACTAACTCAGCTAAAATGAATGAATTAACAGTCAGAAGCAAGGAAACAACAGCAGAAACGTACAGAGGAATTCAGACCAGAATTAACGCCTGAAAGAAAAAAAGAAATTTTTGAATACATAGCATCTGAAGTAATGAATCAAATCCAGAAACATATGGAGGACACCCAATGCCCACCCAGAACAAGTGCAGAGAACACTATGCCAGCTGAAACATATGAATTAACAGCATCTCAGGCAAAGAAGCAATAGCAAAAAGGCAAAAAAGAACTCAAAGCAGAAATAATTTCTGAAATCATAGCATCTGAAGTAGAGAATCAATTCTGGAAATACATGGAGGAAACCCAATTTGGAAAAAACTGCAGTAAAAGAATTAATAGCTACCACTAAGGAAGAAACTGACAAAAAAAAAAAAAAAATAGAGGAGACTAGAAATATGATGGATTCCTTGAATGAGCAATACAGGAAAGAAATAGATCAAATGAAACAGAGTCAAAGAGATATAGAAGAACTTAAAATCTCAATCATGAGTCTACAAAACTGTTTGAGTGAAAGCAAAGACAATCTCAGATCTTGAAGACGCTGGTGCAGCTAGTGAAAAGGTGAAAAAAGATCTCTTAAAAACAATTAGGATGCAGGAAAAATTAATCCATCACATGCAAGATGATGCCAAGATGAACAATGTGAGACTAATAGGCATCAATGAGAAAGAAGGAGTCAACACAAATGATATAAAAAGAATATGGGCAGAAGTAACACCAGAAAACTTCTCAAAAATGAGGAAACAATCTAACATTCAGGTAACTGAAGCACACAGAATGTCAAATAATTTCTACCCAATTAATAACGTACTGAGACATATAATAGTCAAGATCTCAAAATCCAACCCAAGAATACTATGCTCAAAGCTGCTAGAGAAAAGAAGCAGACCATATTCAAAGGAAAACCCATCAGAATTATGGCCGAATTCTCTCCACAAGAGAGAAGAGAAGAACATGCAGGGAAGGAGCTGGAGCAGAGTACTTCAAGTCCTCCAAGAAAACAAATTCCAATGCAGACAACTATACCCTGCAAAACTCTCTTTCAAGTTTGATGGAGAAGTGAAATACTTCCATGACAAAGAACAACTAAAGAATTTCATGATGACAAAGCCATCCCTATACAGGCTACTGAAAGATGGTCTAGAGAAAGACAATAAAAAGAACTCCACTAATGAGAACAGAAGGAACCCACTAAATAGGGCAAACAAATACAGGACAAAAAGGAGTAAACAACAGCAGGTAAATAACATAACAATCATAAGTCAACACATTTCAATTATAACCATCAATGTAAATGGACTCAACTCACCAATAAAGAGAAATAGATTGGCACAGTGGACTAGAAAACAAAATCCAACAATATGCTGTACACAAGAAACACACTTAACTCAAAAGGACATACAGAGGCTTAAAGTCAGAAGATGGAAAACAATACTGCATGCCCCAGCACCACAGAAAAAGCAGGAGTAGCAATCTTGTTCTCAGACAGTCTCAACTTCAAACCAAGAATGATCAAACAAAATAAAGAAGGCCACTATATATTGGTTAGGGGAAGAATTCAACAGGAAGAGGTAACACTCATAAATATGTATGCACCCAACTATGTAAAACAAATCTTAATGGACATGAAAAAGCTAATATCCAATACCACAATCTTAACAGAAGACCTAAATGTCTCCTTATCCCACAAAGATAGGTCAACCAGAAAAAAAATTAGCAAAGAAGTAGCAGAACTGAACCAGAGCCTAGAACAAATGAACTTGGTGGACATATACAGTGTTCCACCCAACCACAGCTGAATACACATTTTTATAAGTTGCACATGGGTCATTCTCTAAAACAGACCACATAGGGCTGGGGAGATGGCTCAATAGAATAAAACAGACCACATACTAGTCCAGAGGTCATGCGTAAATATATGCAAGAAAACAGAAATTATCCCATGCGTATGATCTGACCACAGTGCAATGAAACTGGAAATAAATGACAAAAGAAAGCAGCAAAAGCACCTAAATACATGGAAATTAAGCAACACCCTACTCAGCAATCAATGGGTTACAGATGAAGTTAAACAAGAGATTCAACAATATCTACAATTCAATGAGAATTCAACCACAACTTATCGGAATTTATGGGATGCGATGAAAGCAGTTCTCACAGGGAAGTTCATAGCTATGAACTCACACATTAGGAAAACAGAACAGGAACAAACACACTAATGTGACACCACCAACATCTAGAAAAGGAAGAATAAACCAAACCCAGAGCCCAAAGACGGGAAGAAATCATATAGATTAGAGCAGAAATGAATTCAATTGAGATGAAGAAAACAGTTCAAAGAATCCACAAATTAAAAGCTGGTTCTTTAAAAACCTAAATAAAATTGATAAGCCCCTAGCTAACTAACCTCATCAAAAAGAGGAAAGAAAAAATTCAAATACAAGCAATAAAGAATGAAAAGGGTGTAATCACCACAGACCCAGTAGAAATTCAGAAGATTATCAATACCTACTTTGAGAGTCTTTATGCTCACAGAATAGAAGACACAGATGACATGGACAGATTCCTAGAAAGGTACAAATTACCAAAACTGAATCAAGAAGATAGAACAACTCTCAATAAACCAGTAACAGCCTACGAAATGTAATAAAAAGCTTGCCAATAAAGAAAAGTCCAGGTCCTGATGGATTCACAGTTGAATTCTACAAGAAATTTACAGAAAATATAATCCCTATACTCCACAAACTCTTCAATGTAATTGAAAAGGTAGCAGTCCTCCCAAAATCATGCCTAGAGACAGGTATTATACTGATACCAAAACCAGGTAAAGACACAACTAAAAAGGAGAACTACAGGCCAATCTCACTCATGAACATAGATACAAAAACCCTCAATAAAATCCTTGCAAACAGAATACAGCAAATCATCAAGAAGATTCTACACCATGACCAGGTAGAATTCATCCAGGGATGCAAGGATGGTTCAATATTCGCAAATCTATAAATGTAATACACTACCATCAATAGAGTGAAAGCTAAAAACCACATGATCATCTCAATTGATGCAGAAAAGGCTTTTGACAAAGTCCAACACTCATTCATGTTCAAAACCCTAAAGAAAATTGGAATAGAAGGCCTCTACTTCAATTTGATAAAAGCCATCTATGACACCCCAACTGCTAATATAATTCTAAATGGGCAAAAACTGAAATCTTTTACTCTTAGATCTGGTACAATACAAGGATGTCCTCTATCACCCCTCCTATTCAATATAGTTTTGGAATCGTTAGCTACAGCCATAACACAAGAGGGAGAAATACAAGAATAAGAATAGGTAAAGAAGAAGTTAAATTATCAATATTTGCAAATGATATAATACTTTACTTGAAAGACCCAAAAAACTCCAAGAAGCTACTAAAATTGATACACAAATTCAGTAGCATAGCAGAATATTGACTCAATACTCAAGTCAATAGCATTTCTCTACACAGATAACAAACACACTGAGAGAGAAACTATAGAAACAATACCTTTTACAATAGCACCGCAGAAAATGAAATATCTTGGAATTCATCTAACGAAAAAAGTTAAAGATCTTTTCACAGAAAATTATAGTACTCTGAAAAAAGAGATCATAGAGGATTTCAGAAAATGGAAAGATATACCCTACTCCTGGATAGGAAGAACCAACATCGTGAAGATGGCCACACTCCCAAAACTGTTGTACAGATTCAATGCAATCCCTATCAAACTACCAACAAAATACCTCCTACACCTAGAGAAATCATTCTTACAATTTATTTGGAACCAGAAAAGACCTAGAATAGCAAAAGCAATCCTGGTCAACAAACACAAGTCAGGAGGCATTACAATTCCTGACTTGAAATTATACTACAAAGCTACTGTAATAAAATCAGCATGGTACTGGCAACAAAATAGACCTGAGGATTAATGGAATAGACTAGAAGATGCAGAGGCCCGTATGAACACACTCAACCACTTGATCTTCAACAAAGGGGCCAAACATGCTTACTGCAAGAAAGATAGCCTCTTTAACAAATGGTCGAATGGTTCTCCACATGTCGAAAATTAAAACTTGACCCAGGCTTATCACCATGCACTAAGCTAAAGTCAAAATGGATTAAAGATCTTAACCTTAAAACAGAGACACTTAATCTCCTGGAAGATAAAGGAGGAGAAACTCTTGAAGACATAGGGGTAGGCCAAGAGTTCGTGAACAAACATGCATTTGCATGGGAAACACTTGAAAGAATTAACAATTGGGACCACCTGTTACTGAGAAGTTTTTGCACGTCAAAAGAAATTACCATCAAAGTGAAAAGACAACCCACAAATTTTGAAAAAATTGTAACTCATAAGAACTCAGACAAGGGTCTGTTCTCTAGAATATATAAAGAACTAAGATATAACAGGGCCCTCAAATTTAAAGACCGAATTCAGAAAAGGGCATCTGAGATGAATACACACTTCTCAAAGGACAAAATTAAAGTGAATAAATACATGAAAAAATGCTCCGCCATGAAATGCAAATTGAAACAGCACTGAGATACCATCTCATATAAACCAACAAATGTTGGAGAGGTTGTGGGGAAAAGGGAACCCTTCTCCACTGCTGGTGGGAATGTAGACTGGTACAACCATTATGGAAATCAGTGTGGGGACTCCTTAAGAAACTAGGACTGGAAATCCCATTCAAGCCAGCTATACCCCTACTGGGAATTTTCCCAGAGGAACTGAAAACATCATATCATAGGGATGTATGTGTACCTACTTTATAGCAGCACAATTTGTGATAGCAAAATCTTGGAAACAACCAAGATGCCCATCACAAAAGGAATGGTTGTAAAAGATGTGGTATTTTTATACAATGGAGTATTACTCAGCTGTAAAGAATGATAAACTCGAAGCCTTCATATTTAAGTGGATGCCATTTGAAGACATACTTATAAGTAAAATAAACCAGACCCACATGTACATATATTGTATAATCTCTCTATAATTCAAAAGAAAAATTACAGATGGAAATGTATAACACAATTAAAAGGAAAGCGAGAACTTAAGGATTGGACAATGAAGAGAGGTCAAGGAGAAACGCTGAGAAACAAGACAGAGGCAAGACCATTCACTTCCATACACTAGATGGGTAAGACAATGATCCTGAGAAACATCAGGAGATTTTTGAAACTAGCAGTTAAGTGGTAGGATTCCTACCCCAGTTAACTATATATGCTGATACCTGTGAACCAAGCAACTGCACTGAATTTGACAAAGTGTAACAGAAGGGTCCCACTCCAAATGCCTGTCATTCTGGTCTTCTAAATATGTACTTCTTGTCATGACATGCCAGCTATTACTATACTGTCCTTTTTTAAAGGGTAGTAAATGAAAAATAAGACAAAAAAAAATGCCACAGGACAGTCATGTTACAATTATACTATGCTGTATATGGATGGATTTCTAAATATCTATGTAAATATATGTAAGTGTTCATTCCTTTTTTGTTTTTTGTTTTTGCTTTCTTCATATTCTGAACAGAGTTTAGTATCTCAATACTTGATGGAAAATACATGTTCCATGTTATGTCTCTAAATAATAATAACAATAACAATCTTAAATGACTGTCAAGTCCATAACTTTGTTTCCATAACAAAGCTTTCTAAATCACTCTTGTTTTTCTTAAAGCTTGTTGCCCAGGTCTGTTAGGTAAAAACTTCAAAGAATGTACATACCCACTGAGCAAGGGCCAAAGCAATCCTGGATATGATATGCTGATGACAGCCTCAAAGAGGTCTAAAATGACAGAAAACAAGGGTGCCAGCCTGAAAACTATAATGCAATTTTGTTTTTAACACAATTCACAGAGGAAAATAATGGGGCAGTGGGTTTTATTTTATTAAAAACACTCTATGGCAACCTTGTTTTGACTAATGGAACTCAGTACTCTTTGTGTTCATCTTTCTTGTCATTTTGCTGAAAGCTGTACTCATTTCTTCCAAATCAGTGTTATCTCTTAGACAGCAAATTTTTCAATAAATGGGAGATATATGAAGCAATCTTGGAGATAATTCTTTATGTAAAAACTGAAGTTTCAGGTTTTAGAACTGGAGCCTGGGGCAGTATCTGAATGATAACCAATATAATTTACTCCTTCAATTCCTCCCCTAATTTTCAACTATTTAGCGGTAATTTTGCAGGGTCCAAGTGCTCAGTATTGTGCCTTGAGCATTTGAAAGACACTATATAATTCTAATAAATAAAAGATAGTGTTAATAATGTTTAAGAGTCCAGCTCTTTAATAAGTATCAATTCAGACTAATTATTTTAATAAATCGACACTCAGATGAAAAGCTACTAAGTAATTATGAAGATAACAGTGATGCTGTAACCACTCATATCAAGGAAACATCACCACTTTCCAAATATAAGCACACAGCTGAGAAGCATACACACACACACATTAACAGCAAAGAAAAGGAAGTGAAGAGTGGATAAAAGAAAGTTAATGTCTAATTCCATTTTTCTCCTAGGAACATGATTTCAGAAGTAAATAGTACTATTTATGAAGATTTATGTTTAACTGAAGCTTAGTAAATTTAGTGCTACTTGTTTTTGATAAGCCAGCTGGTTAATAATTAAATAAATGAAGATAATATATTCAGGATGAATTTAAACCACTACCATAAAGAATCTTAAGCACACTGGTGACATTTTGTTGTGCAGTAAAAGTCTGCTCTATGTAATCATGAAATGTTAAAGAAACCAGTGCTATACTAATGTTAAAGAATAAATGTTGTATTTAGCATCTGAAAGATAATTATCACATTGAATGAACTATATTCACAAGATTTTAGATTTTTTTAAACTTCTTTTTTTTCCGTGTGTGTGTGTGGTTTCTAGGGATTGAACTCAGGACCTTGCACTTGCCAGGCAAGTGCTTATTTTACTGAGCTATCTCCCACACCCTTTTTTTAACTTCTTATACAACCTTAAAATACACATCAACTTGAGGGGCCAAATGATGGTTCTCTGTGCACTATCCACATGAAACAGCCTTTATACTTATCACATCTAGTGCCCAAGCTCCTACTTTTACCCAAAGCGTTAATCAATTATCCCAATCTAATGGTACTATCCCTAATGACAATGGGCAATACTAAGACTTTTTCTTTTCTTTCTTTTTTTTTTTTGGGGGGGGGTGATCCTGGGCACTGAACCCAAGAAAAGTTCTTGCTAGTTGCCCAGGCTGGGCTCAAACTTACTATCCTTCAGTGCCTGCCTTCCAAGGAACTGGGACTGTAGGCATGGGCCACATGGCCTAGCTAAGACTAACACTTTTTTTTCTTTCCCCAATACTGGGAATTGGACCCAGATACTTTTCCCAGAGCTACATCTCCAGTTCTTTTTATTACTTTTATTCTGAGATAGAGTCTCAGCCTTGGCAACCTAATGAGACTGTCTCAAAATTTAAAAACAAAAGGGAAAGGGAGCTAGGGATGTAGCTCAGTACAAAGGTCCTGGTTTCAATGTCCCTCACACACATACTGAACAGATTTTTAAGCCCATTTTCTTGTTCCAAATGGTTCCCTGGTTCAAAAGGGAACTTTTACTTTTGCCAACTTCTTAAAGAAAATCTCACACAGATTGATCTTAAGTCTAAACAAAGCCCACTGCACCATGCTTTCAGGAAGTCACCAATCCACCTCTTCTTTTGATATTCAACAAAATGAAGCACTGTACTTTCTGTAAAACTTAACGTCATATATCTTGTACATTTGACATATCACAAAAAAATTCCCAAGAACATAACCATTTACAACCCATGCCATCATCTTAGGCTGGTTAAGTTTTTGCTCTGAAAGACAGTTCATCATTACATTTTTAACAAAAATAAGTTCAAAAGTTTGATTTCTCTAGATGAATCACCAGAAACCAGGGAATGTTAACCTATATGACCTAAAAGAGATCAGTTTAATGTGCCAGTTCTCCCCATGAAGCAAATTGTTTCTACATAGCTAGCTAATACACTGAATCTTTATTCTAATTGTATTGCTTCAACATTCAGCTTAAAACAAAACAACAAACAATTTTACCTCATAAAAGTGAACTAAAAATAAAGAGGTTTTACACATGCCTCCATATTGCTCTTCTAAAGTTAGGAGCAACAGCACCAGATACGGCGGTATAAGCTTGCAAGCCTAGTGCTCAAAGGCAGGAGGATTATAAATTCAAGGGTAGCTTGGGTTACAGAGTAAGGCCTGCCTCAATAAATAAACAGTGTTCAATAATTTGACCCAACTTCTGCACTGTTTCTCTGGCAAGTAACTTAGAGCATCATTACTTTGGCCATGCGAAGGCTACAGAGGTTATACCGCCATACTTTTTGAGTAATGAAACTAAAGTGACAAATAAGCTATCTAAATACAACCATCAATCCCTGTTTAGCTGAATGGCCCCAATATCTCCTTTCTAAACAAAAACAAAACTTCCTAGAGAAGGCAAAATAGATATGAGTGTCATCCCCACCAACTAAAGTCTGACTCCAGACTCTGGGGAATGGAGTGGCAGCCCCAGGTCAAATATCTTTAAGTGAAGGGACAGAACGAAAACTTGAATTTTCTCAAGTCTTCTTCATAACAACACATTAGAGTGTATATTGGGGCTTGGGAGTTCTAGAGAAACAATCCAAGAAAGAACTGCTTGAGAAGCAGCAACACAATTTTAACTTAGAAACTGGCAGGTCTAGACATGGAGGACCTTAGAAGCTCTGACTCGTTTCTAGAAGCAAATGCTCTTTGCTGCTGCTGTTCAGAACTATGGTGGCATTCCAAAGAAGCAGGCATCTCAGTTCTGTGCCCCTGTGCATGCAACTCCCTGTGCATGCAACTTCTGCCTGATACGCTCCCCACCCATTTCTCATTTTAGCCGGCTTCCACTTGACCTCTGTGACTCAGCTCAGATGACACCTCTTTCAAAAGCTGACCTCCATAGTGTTCCTGAAGCACTCTGGGTTACTTTACACCACTGCAATGTCCTGACTAGCTTTTCTGTCTGAATTTTGCCTACACACAAAAGTACTAGAGAGAAGGTTAAAATATGGTAGTACACCTGACGTGACTTGGAGTCTTTTCTATATCCAACATGTGGAACAACTCAGTAAATATTTATGGACTAAATAAATCAACAAGACAATTCACAGGAGAAGCCAAGACAATTTCCTGAAACACACACTGAACAGATTTTTAACTCCATTTTCTTGCTCCTAGATAAGAAAACTTCAAGACACCTTAGATGAAAATCATACTCAATATATTCACTTTAGCTACTCAGATTTCTTCCCTAGCCTAACTCCTGTAAAAGAAGCCCCTGAGATTACACAAGCTCAAGTACAGATGTTCCTTGACTTAAAACAAGGTTATATCCAGATAAACCTGTCACAAATTGAAAACATCATAAATAGAAAATGTACTTAATGCACCTAACCAAATATAGCACAATCTTACCTACTTTAAACATGCTCAGGACACTCACATTAGGCTATCACTGCAAGAAATCATTCAACACAAAGCCTTCTGTACACTGCTATTATTTTAAATATGTTTGTTGAATATTTCACGTACCCACAAAGATGGACACTTTGTAAACAAGCTGGTATAGAAAAACATAACATCAAAAAAGAGGCATCAGGGCCAGCAAGATAGCAGCAGACTAAGACCCTTGGCAAGTGTAAGGACCAGGGTTTGATCCCCTGTCCCACATGCCGCAATGGCCCGGGGATGCTGGGCCAGGAGTCTAGGCATGGTGGTATGTGCCTGTAATCCCAGCACTTGGGAGGCTGAAAATAGGAAGACCACTATGAGTCTGAGCTGCATAGTCAGACCCCATACCAAATACATTAAAAAAAAAAAAAAAAAAAAGCAATCATAGTACATTGCAGACTGTCAGTTGTTCCTAATGACCAGCTGATTGGAAGCTGCAACCTACCGCATGAGAATGAGGATCATAGAACATAACGAGAACTGAGAAAAAAAATTCAAAATAGCTTCAACTGAATGCATATTACTCTCACACCATTGTAAAGTCAAACCATTGTAAAGAGGCACCCTCTGTATCATCAGGAAACTAAACTTTTGTGGATTTTTTGAGGTCTTATTTTGTTTTTATGGTAACTGGAAAGCCTCGGGTCTCTTACAAAACTCAAAATTATTTCACCCTGATGACCTGGGAGGCAAAGTGACAGGCACAGCTCTTTGGACTGTTTCCCAGGAGTTTGACAATATAATAGATAAGAAGTTCTGGGTTCAAATGTTATCATCACTTGCCAATTAGGTAACTTTAGGCAAGTTACCCTACATTATTTATCCACAGTACAAATAGACTGGGGCTCCTCTGGCCAGCAGACATTCCACAGAAATCAAGTGAGCACATACTGAGCCACACGCCGACGGTACCAGTGATTACCCAGCTCTGAAACTAAAGTGTATCGCCATCAAGTCAGTTCATTTCCTTCCCGGCACTTACCACTCACTACCTACAATGATCCTGTACACCAGTTCGTTTCCTCCTCATTAGTAGGTGAACGCTTTATCTCTCCAGTGTCCACTTCAGTTACTCAATATATGCAAAAAGAGGTAATGAGCAAGCCAGACAGGGCCCCTATTGTTTCATGACCCTTACATTTATATGGAAAAGTTAAAAATATAATGTACGTATATGTATGTGTATAAACACATTCAATACGAGTATTTATAACAATATGTATTCACATATGCATATTGATAGCATACGTGTATGTATACATGTACGTATATTTATACGTATATATGTTCACAAGAGTATACAAAGACAAATTACGAAGTACGGGGGGGGGGGGGGGGATCAGAGCCCTGAATTGCTATACACACTCTTGTCACAGCAGCGCCAGTAGCTCTGCGGATACAAAATATCCAAGTTGAGGTAGCCTCCCTGAACTGCACAGACCTGAGAATAGCACGAAGAAGATAGAAGAAAGTTTAGTTAGTCGCAGCAAGTCTCATGAGACAAGATCGAATACAAAAACAGGAAACAACATCCGAACAGGAGGTTCCGCTCCTGAACTCAGCGTGTAAGGCTCCTAACAGCTATGGGCATATAAGGGCTGATGGACAGGATCCTGTCCTCAGTGCGTTTCTCTTCTGGTGTCAAAACTCAAAGCCTCTGGTGTAGTGAAAATACCATGGTGACCGCGAAACAGTAGTGTGATAGGGAATGACAGCGGGTGCCCACAACGGGCTGGGTAGCCACAGCAGGTCTCTTGGGCAGGCGACACCTGACCTAAGTAAGTAAGACTTTGTGAAGAGCAACGGGGCCTTTAAGGGACTGGAGGCCGCCAGTGGTTACTCTGGTAGGGAAAACCACAAACTCGTCGTCCGGAAGTTATAGTGGCCAAGGTAACAAGTGCCTCGAAGGCGAGGCGCCCCTGGGAGGCTGGGAGGACGCGCAGGCCCGGGTTCTGCACATGGCCCGCGTGGCCCTCTGGGGTGCGGGCGGCGAGCGCAGGTCCCCACTGCCCCAGGCAGCCGCGCCGTCGTCGGACGGGGCGAACTCGGAGTCACCCAGCGCCGGGCTCCGTCCCTCCAACGCGGATGGGGCCTGCTGTGGGCGGGCGATCGACCGGACCCGGCCCGAAACCTGGCCAAAGTCGGCTGGCTGAAGACGGCAGGCCTCCTGGGCTTACCTCGGAACTTGAGCTCGTGCTGCGGCTCGAGGCTCAGGACCTGCTCCACCTTCGCCATGTTCCTCGGCGGCGGGGCACCTTAGGCGGGGAACCCCCGAGAGGTCACCTGAGCAGAGCGGAAATGCTGCGCCCCCTTTAA